>JAAAKL020009251.1:0-15241 GCA_010016065.2 Carybdea cf. marsupialis auct. non (Linnaeus, 1758)
GTTGTTGTTGAAACTGGTGAAAGACTTGATGTAAGAGAGCAGGCCTTTAAATACACCAGTTATGTTACTTTAATATGCCCCATTTATTGTGTTTGTAAATAAAATAAATAAAGCTTAGGACAGACAAGGCATTTTTACACTGTGATTAAGACAAAATTTGGTCTGGAATTAAAAAATAAGAAACTAACATAATCCACACAAAACTTCAAAAGCCCAAATTCGTCCAGTTAAGCTGCTCTGTTATACTCGTTACCCAATACATCGCGAAAATTGCCTTGTAGCCAATCCGTTTCTAAATCCAAAGCCAAAACTAACACATATTACTTTAATGTAGGTTTATGAATAAAAATTTGGGAGTTACAAAAGATTACCACCAAAGACTGGAAGCTATCCACTTATGACGTCTCTTAAAACCGCTTACCACCTCCTCCTTGCATACTGTCACGGACGCTGAAAAAAAAACAAAAAAAACTAAGTCTTCTTTTCAGATACTAATTGCCAAGACAAGTAATTAGTTGATACTCTGCCAAGACATTATGGTATTCTAAAGTGCACTTGTATCCTCAATTATCTCAAAAAGAATTGAACGTGGGTTTTTGCAGTGCAAGCAAAAATGGTATGACGTCAATGCGTGACGTCAGAACGGCCTACTTCTTTCATCTTGCTTGATGAGGCATAAATTAATATAGGTAGACGTGATAGAATATCCTCAAACAATACGGTAGCTCCGTTGCTCTTTTTGGTTATTACGTGTTTATTACTGCGTAGTTCCCATTGGACAGTCGTACGTGTAGACTTAATTGGGTTTGTTATTGCCGGGTCTAGACCACATATCGGCAACCGAACGGACACGCGCTAGACTCTCGAGGCGAGATACCTGCTGCTTTTTGCACCGTGATTTATTTAACAGAAAATCATGGATGTAAAACCTTTCACAAAAGAGATACCTTTTCAAAAAAGAGATACCCATAAATGGGCACACTGTGCACAGAACGTGACTGACCTCCGGTCTAGACATAACTTTCAGTCCGTTCACCAACGTCAAAGAATGTGTGCCGCAACTGAAGCCCGCAGGAAACTTTTACCCTCGTTTTGGACTTTTAGTTATTTCAATAAAACCATTGCACATACTGCATATGATTTCCAGTATGTTATCAATTGAATGGCGAGGTCTGCCATCGTTTTGTAGTGATATCATGGTTATTAAGACTGTCGGGAAAGCGTGTATGTGCAGTTTGATTTCCCGCACAGTTCCACTGTTCTTCATCTTTAAGGTTTGGATTGCCGATGCACACCGCCTACCACAATTGTTATCCCATGTTACTTATCAGTTGCAGCTTCCGCATTGACCAGAGATTCTAACCTAAACCTTCAAGACTTAACAACATCACACGGAGGCACTGTTGTCTAGTCGTTATGGAGTCGGACTCATGATCTAAGGTGGTGTTCACATTATCTCGGATAGGCCTTCTGTTCACATACAAAGCAGGTCACTCCGCAGTGATTTTCACTTGCGGTACGGCGGTTTTAAAAGTGATACATAGTACAACGAATTAGTTTTCAAGTGCTGTTCTCACTGAGAACAAAGCGAAGCACGGCGAAGTGAAAACCTATCCGATTCAATGTGAACATAGCTAAGTGGCTTAATTCGATTTGTTGGATTCCCGATTCTAGAACTGCACTTTCGAGAACTGCTGCCAATGGTACATGGTTTTATTCTTAGAGAATACACGTCACTCCTATTTCCCACTACGTAGTTAAGACTGATGACGTCCTGTAGTGACTGCTTGTAAAGACTTTTGTCGTCTCATCGTATCAAACCGGATTACTCTTAGTTCATACCTGAAACTAATTTTCGTAAACTGCCTGTGTTGATCAGTGATCGCTCTCTGTTATTCAGGAGTCATTAATTTTTGACACCTTCCAATTCTGTGTTGAGTTTCTGTAGTCCCCACCATTCTTTTGAAGATCAATGCAATTCAGGTATTAGATTTACGTCGCTTTTTTGTGGTTTTCGCACTGTTGGTAATTATTTTTGTAAGCCTTTTTCCCATCGATTTAAATTTGTTTCATTTTGTTCGAAGATACCATTGAAAACTTTTGTTTTTGTTTTCCCCTTAACAGCAAGCCCTATCATGGTCTGATGGTACGACCTGCAAGAGCAACCTGTAGAGGTATAAGCTGTGCACAGCTCATAGGGGATCGGTAGTTAACGCTAAGGAAATGTAAAATGAAGATGACTTGCAACAAATTCAAACCGTTTACAGATTTTTACATGAATAGGCGAGAGACAGGTGTATATTCTGTATAAACTGTGTTCTGCTCTGTTCATCTAGGGGCATCATTTAATTGTCACAGTTGGTACCAAAGACTAATGTAGACCAAGTTAGTGTATCTATGCTATTAAGCATGAGATCATGGGAGAGCTTTATGAAAATGGTCTCCCGGGTTCAGTATGGCCATGGCATTGGTCGGATTCTCGGAATTTCAATCTTTCAAACTAAAGGAGCGTTCTTGATCTTGCGTTGCCGGAAAGTGTTAGCAAGCAGTATAGTAATAATAGGCAAATATGACATTCTGCGACTACCAAGAAATATTTGATATTTTTTATGGATTACGAGCCAGTCGCAGAAGAGGTATAATGCAAGAAGACAGTGGTTGAAAAGATTCATGCATGCAATATGATAAGGAATATGAAAGATCTGGGAACGACCATAATCTCAACAAAGATAAACCAATTCTTTAATAATTTGATGTTTCTTTTGCCTTTCACCATTTCATATTCATATCATTCATTTATGAATACATCTCTATGCATCTCACGTGGTCAGACAGATGAAATGGGACAGCGACTAGTCCTATGGTCGATGGATTTGCCGGACATCGTTTGTGAATAGACTCATATATTTTCTAGTTGTATAGAATAAGGTTTATATTATAGCCCATTTCACATTGAAGTGGTATTTAGTTTCACTTTAAAGACTCTATTTTAAGGGAAGTAAGAAAATATTCCTTTTTATTGTAATACAAGGGAAGTTGATCCAGTGGGGGGAGCTTGTTAGCCTGTGTAGCAAACCATATCAATCCCGCAGTCGAGGTGGATTGTGGAATGAAAAAATGGATACTGTAGATACCGTTCCCCGTGGAAACGTTCGTTCAGTCAGTTCAGTCCTCTGGAGACCGATAAACTAAGTACCAGAATTGCTATAGGTAAGCGTCAGCATTTGAGCACGTGTAGAAGTGGTGCGCACCCTAACCATGAAGATGACAGTAACCAACGAGATAACTGCTTCCATCTTATTCCCGAATTTGATGATCAATTTAGCCCGTCTGCTTCTGCTTTCTTCGCAATGATCTGTTGTTTTTCTTCTATCCCTCTCCTTCTTCTGGTTCTGTGGGGAGAAATATCTAAAAAAGAATTCGAATTGAAATTTATCTTTTTCCTGTTTATGTAATGTCTCGTAAAACAGATATTGACTAAGGACGTTAGCTGACGTAAAAATAATAACATAAACAAGAAATATATTCGCCATTTTCATTATCTATAGTAATGGTAAGCGAGGGTTGGAGAGAATAGAGATATTGTTGTTGTATAGCCAAAAAATCTATTGGGAAGACCCGACCCCATTGAGACTTGGTCAATATGGTAATACAATTGATTGTATTGTTTTGTATTGCCTTATTCTGTTTTATTTTGTTTACGAATGTCTGTAATGCTTGCGAGGGAACCAGGAGAGTAAGAACATTATAAATGTATTGAATGGTGAAATATCTTCCATTTATACATAGATTCGTACTGGAGAGCTTTTTTCAACTTTTCTCTACTAACTGCTCCCGTATTTACACCAGATCTTCTCAACTCTCTACCGATCTTCTTAACCCTTTACAGATCTTCTCAACTCTCTACAGATCTTCTTAACCCTTCACAGATTTCTCAACACTCTACAGATCGTCTCAATCCTTTATAAGTCTTCTCAACCCTTTAAAAGTCTTTTTAACCCTCTACAGATCTTCTCAACCCTTTACAGATCTTCTTAACCCTTCACAGATTTCTCAACTCTCTACAGATCTTCTTAACCCTTCACAGATTTCTCAACCCTCTACAGATCGTCTCAATCCTTTATAAGTCTTCTCAACCCTTTAAAAGTCTTTTTAACCCTCTACAGATCTTCCCAACCCTCCACGGATCTTCTCAACCCTCTACAGATCTTCTCAACCCTCTTCAGACCTTCATGACTCTTCACATATCTTTCTTCTTAACCCTTTGCTAATTTTCTCAACCCGAGACACTCTGTAATCCAGATAGTTTGATTTACTATGTCTATACAGGACATAGAAAAGCACTAGGTTATCAGCTTTACTTTCTTTTATATTTCACTAATGGAGTTGTTAAGGTTTTATCTCACGAGGGACATATACTTGTGCTCTTTTAACATTTTTGTTAGGTCATCAGACGGATAAACTAACAGTCAGATACGAATTTAGGGTGTGACAGAAATTCAATTTGAGTCTCCTTCGTGACGTTGTATTTCCTTTATAAAAATCTTAATAGAGAACTTCTTTTCCACAAGAGCAATTTGTAGATTCCCCGTCCAAGTTTCCTACTTAAAAACGCTGAATTAAGTGATCTTTTACCGCATAACTGACCTAAACTATTTGCTTTGGCTTTGATTATGACCTTATTAACCGCAAAGTATTTTCACTTAATAGTTAAGTAAGTTTGAAAACCCTCTACATTGTTGTTACATGGCCACATTGAGAAGTGACACATCCGTTGGAATATCGAGTTGGACAAATTTGTTACCAGTTATGGTGGGGAAGGGTAAAATTGAGTCCACAAAGTGCGCGCTTTGCCATGCTGATCATGCTCTCTCGATGGATATTTCATTGCGATCGGTAACTTGTTCTGAGGTTCATTCCTCCGGCATTCGTTTTCAATGAATGGAATATACTCGTCTTCTCTTTAATGTTAAGGAACATGAATTCTGATTGGTTGATGACAGTTGTAATACGTTCATTTTTGGTTATTGGAGTACAATAACATTCTCTCGGTCGTCACTGTTCGGCAACACCTGCTAATTCTGAGGTAGTCACCTGCCCCGACTCAATTTTATAATTTTCACTGTTAACTTTTCAATGGCATCGTGTTGTTTCCCTGTACATACAGCAGAGCACATATTGATCAATTCTGCAAGAAGTGTTTTAAGTCAGGAAACCTATAATGGTTTAGGTCACACGAGAGCTTATTCACGCTTGAGGGCATCTATCAATCTCGATCAACCATTTGGAAATACGACAGTATCTACATTCGGAGAGTATGAGGCCCATCCATTCCTTTAAATTGCTTCCTAGGTATCGACGTTACCTTAAGCATGGACGCTGACCACAATCCAACGTAATGCTCAAACGCGCCAAGTTGCCCCTCGAACGCCTACTTATTCTGCTGTTGACCGTACTTTGGTGGCCTCTTTCTTCGCCTTTTCCGCAAGTTGTGTGTGATGCTTTTCTTAAGTCACTTTATCTTCTCTTTCTATATTCCTCTGTCATTACCTGCTATCAGCTCCTATTCCTTTCATTTTTCTTTAACACGTCATAATAGTCTGTTTTATCCCATTTTGTTTCCTCCATTTTTGAAAGCTAACTTTATTAATTATGTAACATTTAAGCCGCAAAATGTATTGAACATTTCTGACCCTTATGTTATGATGATCCCTTGCTTCTCGATCAAGTTCTCTGCAGTCATTTTACCATTTACGGTAGTTTGTTAGGGGATACAAATCACCACGACTTAGTATGTACCTACAGCCTTGTAGCGTAGTTCCTTTTAGAGCGGACAGAATGAGGGGGCAGGGAGTTGGGGTACGTATTTCATTGGTTCGGTGGGGTAGAAGTGGTCAAACTTACTCATACTCATTATCAAAGTTTATTTACAGATTTTTAAGACCAATCCTCAATGCAAACTCGTTACACTCGACGTGCTTCGAACTAGGTAAAAGTCCTACCTTGCTAGATGCAGCACGTTTTGATAATGTCATTAAGATTCTCAATTTTTACAGAATGATACGGACTGCAGTTTTTGATTAGGACGCAGCTCGGAATGTTGATTCTGTATCTTCGGTTAATAGGATAAAATGTCTTGACATCGCACTCCGTACATTGCAATTGTTTGAAATGATACGAGTCCTGCAGTTGGTGACACAAAAATGGATTTCGTTAAAAAGTGATCTTTACAGATCTCGATATTGAAGACAATTTTGAACCATAGTAATGACAAATGGAATATTGTGATTTGTGTTTAACAATAAACATACTGTTTCTCGATTTCCCGACAACCTTTTAAGTAATAATGAAGAAAGGTTTCAAGTCCTTAAAGTATCGGACAAGCCTTGGACGCCTTAGTAATTATTTCGGATAGCAGCGTACCGAAGGTCTTCCAAAGACCAGCATCTTGTTCGACGTGATTGCCTTAACTATGGAAATACTAAGTTGAAACCTCTTATGTTAATTTTAATGGAATGTTTGAGAGCTTGCCAAAAGCTATACTACAATCAGATGGGCTGGGTTGGGTGGTTTTTTGCAAGATAGAGGCAATACGACATTTTATGTCTCCTTGTAAATTTGTGGCATAATGTTCCACATGAAAGGCCAGGCTTTACACACCCAAACGGGAGGGGGGGCCTAGTGTACAAGATATCCTTGCTTCATCATGTAATTCTCATGTACTGCTTGAAGTTTTATACTGTTTAGAATATGTATATTGTTTATAAATTCCTTCTGTGCAGCGGGAACGCTTTGATTCCAATCGTGAAGAATAGTTTCCTGTTCCATATTTTATGGTGTTAAGCCATTTTATACAAATGTGATGATACAAAGTTGGAAATTAAATTGAAGAAATGTGAAGTATTTTATGTACTTTATGAATGAAATAGAATATGATTAAATGATAAGAAGACATTTCTGTCCATGTTTTAAAGCTTGCTGTTCTCATTGTACATAACGATAAACACTTACTGGTGTTACAATCACTGTTCAGCTGCTAACGGAAGCAGCGTACAGGGCTTTCATTTACTAGTTGTTCACGTTTACGAATTCTTCTACAGCGCGCATAGTATATTCATATAAATATCTGGTACTCCATCCCCGCACCTTAAACTTAGGGAACTGATCCGCCTCTCAGATGGTGTCACAGTGGCGTAGTGAAATCTGCACCGAGTGATCCTTTCAGACCAAGTTACTTGAATCCAAAGACTTCCAGGGGTCAATGCCGCAAAGACCCATTTGTTATGTCAGTAGAGATATCTGATCTTCAATGCTCTACGATCCATATCCTTGGGTAGCCCGTGGCCAAGGGAAGTGCAAGGCGAGAAACTACATCGCCATCCTGCTCTAAATTTTAGATTCTGAATATACTGTCAGGATATTGGTGTATTGCTGTCTTACAATTTTCTCTTACGTACATTTACTACATTCAAGTATTTGTTATGTCTAAAAAAGGGAAAACGGAAACTTAATCAGCAACCGATATAACTCTAAGATAGAAAAAATAAGTTGACATCTTTAGCCTGTGACCAACAAGTACACCTTCAAGGGGCAGAACCCGGTGAGCACCGCAGTTCAGTTTGCGAGCAGTGTTGTTCGATTAGACGACAAATTTGGTGGTGTTTACATCGACCCGACGCCCCAAAACCAAGTGTTTGGAACTTTTTGTTCTACATTTGGGCGATCAAGTAATATTTTTAGTAAGGAGGCTTAAACCCATGAAGTGTAGTTTCTGCACGATTTCCGTGATGAGATGCATTGCCATTCTGGTAACGCTGATCGCGGGTCACAGTAACTCAGGTATACCAGCGTAAATTACATTCTACGCTAGTTAAGGTAACGTTCTACAGGAGGCTGGTCATCTTGTTCTTTCTACTGTAGACATATGGCTTGCCTTTCGTTGCAACTAAGGCATTCGAAGTATGATTGGATTGTGGAATGCGCTTCTGTCCGTGAGGGGAAAAGGTCGAGCGTTACAATGCATCAATTGAGAGCTTTCTGACAGAGCCTCTTTTAGTTTTTCTGATATTGAATACATTCATTGAACTAACGGTATTCATTTGTTCATGATAAGCGTAAGGGTTGATTGTAGATAGAAAAAATGAAGCTTTCCCACGACAGAATATGTGGAAGTTAAGCTAACCGCAGGTAGCAACAACTTCTCAAAGATATTTAAGTGCGAAGTAAGTCCATTAAGTTTAGTAAGTACTGAGTCAGAGCAGTGGTAAAGAAAGAATTTTTTTCAGAAGGAGCATTTTCTCACAAAAGCCAGCTTAACTTAGTATAAGGATGTCACAATAATGAAAAGAAAGGAGCTTGTTCCGTTATTTTTCATGTAATACGATCATGTTGCTGTCTACAGTGGAAATTTTTCATTTATTGGAAAGCAAGTAATCCCTTGCAGTAAGTTAAGCTGAAATACTTATTCCCACACCTGAATGAAAGCGAAGCTCAAATCGAAATTTTGCAGTTGCCAGGAGATATTACGAGTTCGTACCCAAGATTCAGTTATATCTATGAATGGCCATGACAAAGGGAAATACCATTTAATAGAACTGTAGTAAGGTTTTACCACCAGTCTCAAGGAACTGCCTCCATATTTTATTCTCCACGTCTAATGTACAAGCAAGTCAAAGCCTTGAGGTTAGCGTAGCTTATTCCACATGGATGATCTCAGCGACGTACTGTTCAAATAGTACGTTAGCTCTGGGTAGGAGGGGGATCTAAACCCAAGCGAACTGTGATTGTTTTAACATAATTCTTTTCTTTCAAGGTGAACCCGTAGGGTAAATGCCGAAATAAAGTGTTCGTAATTTTTATTGATCTCATGAGGAAATTTTAGTACTTCTCTTGCAACAATCACGCAGTCAACCCGGTTCATGTGAGGGACATTTGGGACCATTCCGTTGTATTTATCTATCTTACCCATACTTAGAAGTCCCACACTCAGATGGTCCAAAACGTGTGCAGTCGTACCTTGAAGTCGATGTAGGAGTCTGACGCTCCGTCATAAACGTACCCGTTTATATGAAGTGAAGAACTTTCAATTTCACTAAATCAATGCTCTAAGCTACTCCTAACATCTACCTCTTTGTTATCAGAATTGCATGGCCTTCCTAAAAAATTATGGTTGACCTCCTAGGTTACGTCACCAGACGAAGGCGTTTAGGAGGTTATGGTAATATCAATTGGTAAAGCAGCGCAGTGCGTAACAAGAGTCACATAGTCCATAATCTTTCAAAATGGTGTTTCAAATTCTTTACCCATCTTTAAAAAGTTTCCTAGACGAAGAACCGAGACCACTCGCACGATAATGACTAGAATGGAAGTATATGACTTCCTCCAACAGAGATGATGTACAGAACAACGGGAAAGATGTATATATTTTGAATAGGGACTAGAGAAGTAAGGATCATGTCGCCATCGGAATGCGAAATCGTAACCCAGGGACTGACGATATTTGCTGTGTTAAGTGAGTAAGGTAAATCCCATTGGTAGCATACTCTATGCCCCCTGACTCCACCTTAGGTCTCAGTTCTCTATAGATGGGCATCAATATCAAGCAAGCTCGTCGCATTCTTGGGAATCAGCCTCTCTGTGCAATATTCAAATGATCACGAATGTGTCCAAAGCTCATTGTAAGTTCAGAAGTATGGATGAGAAGAGAGAATTTGAAGTAATAGATGCAGAAAAAGTATGGATGAGGAGAGAGAATTTGAAGTAGTAGATGCAGAAAAGAGCCCACAGAACCAGAGTATGCAATCTTGGAATTTTCCTGGAGGACCCTTCAGCTCTTGTCATAGTCCCTCCCTCTCTCCTTTTTGAAATCTTTGCGTACACCACTCTCTTTGATAATAGTATATTCCTACGTACTACAACCCTATTATCACCTGTTTTCAATTCCCTTTCTTGTACGTTTTCATCTTTTACTGGTTATCTTAGGTGATGCATGCAATTGGAGCTCAAGTGGCCGATAGCTGATTGTATCACTGCTTTTGCTTACATTAGCAACTAAAGTGGAGTTGATTCTTGTACAGCTGAGGCTTGCTGAGAAATTCGAGATAATGTACGTAAACTAGGATAATTTATGTAAATAATTCGGTCTCTGTCGTTCCCCTTCCTTTCCTTCGCTATATCTCTCCAGTGAGAGTGATCTCTTCCAACCGCTTCATCTCATTCGGTGTCCAAGTTCCCATGGAATACGTGCCTAATTATCTGAAGAACATTGATAAAAATGTAGTAGAGAATATCAAAATTGTTACATCTGATACAGTCGATTGTCCATATTCTATAAAATAAAAACTACATTATCTCTTGTATTGGTCACGTACGCAGTCTAGCTTCCATTTTAAATGTCTTCTGATCAATACGACACTTCGTTTTTCTCGGTTACACTTTGTTTACATTGTCACACTTCTGAAACAAATTGTGGAAAGTTGTTAGAAAAATATAAGTTAATTTCCAAATGAAATAGTAAAAGAAATGTTCTTAAAGTTTGATAAGTTTATATGTTCAATTTCGTAAGAATCCTTTAAAGGAGTGTATGTCTGTAGGAGACTAAACGGCGTGTTTACTTTGAAACGGTCAAAGCTTGAGCTTAACGGAAGAAGTGGAGTAAGTGAGAAGGCTTTTCAAGCGCACTTACAGAAATTTTAGTTACCCCAAGATGCACAAATCTTGTCCCCAATAAGAATGCATTTAATTGATTAGAGATTGCTTCATGATTTTCTATTTTTCGTACTTTCTGTTACACTCGTAGGAAAATGATGCTGCCGTTAGATTTGCTAATATGGTAGTTCTTTGGGTCAAAGCCAATAATGTAGAGAAAACTCCCTTGGCTCAGTTGTAAAGTCTATTGGAGGAGAAATCTGAATTTAAGGATGATGAGAAGAAATTTAGTATAAAAGTAATGCCCAACTGGCACTCAATCAGTGAATTCAATAAAACAGAACTGTGGTAAGTTCCCCCAAAATCGATATTATCAGATTTGGGAATTACTTTGACAATCATTTGCTCGGAGTATTTACAATAAACAGTGTAACTGAGAGAGTGGCTCATGACAAGGGAACTCTTACTTCATATCTGGATTTGAAAAGGAACACCTGTTAAAGGACATTGCTATCTAGAGGAATTTAGGGTTCTTTCTTATGTTTTCAGTACTCAGCTCAGGGTCAGTGCCAGAGTGAACGCCTTGATCAATACAGACAACAGTCCATGAATGATGACGAATACCATTTCGAACATACGAACCAAGTACTTCGAATCAACCCTAAATTCCCAAAATAGTAAGGAGAAGTCGCCTTATAGATTTTACCAGAATTCAGCTCAGTGAAACACAACATCACCTTGGTAAACATGTTTACGGGAAGCTGCATGAAACCACTGAGCTGTGGTAAATGTTGTGTAGTTCATATCTTGTTTTCTGGTAACAGAACGAAAACGGAATTTGCACTTATTCACGCCAGAGCTGTAAAACGAGCGCGTGAATTGTAAATTTGGAAACTTTAGGGACTGAAAATGCACTCCAGTGTCGGATACAGATATGGAGGGAAAACATCATTAGATGGTTTTCCATTACCTTCCTATGAATGAAAATATCATTTAAAGTAAGTTTGTTTACAAGGGCAGAAATATTATACATCCTGGAAAATGATTTGAGGAAGAATAAATAAAATTCAGAATGAAAACTGTAACCTACTGTACAGAAGCCATTATCACACAATAACTACTTGCTTTACTTTCA
Source organism: Carybdea cf. marsupialis auct. non (Linnaeus, 1758) (assembly GCA_010016065.2). Taxonomy (NCBI): domain Eukaryota; kingdom Metazoa; phylum Cnidaria; class Cubozoa; order Carybdeida; family Carybdeidae; genus Carybdea; species Carybdea cf. marsupialis auct. non (Linnaeus, 1758). Next base: position 11,783 of record JAAAKL020009251.1, read on the forward strand.
GCAGCTTTCCATCACTATTGTAACCGTCCTTGAGGTAGGATTCACACGGGAAAATAATACAATGTTACTGAAAACGAAAGGTGCCGACCTTAACTTTAGCCATAAAAGAGATAATAAGAAATGCACATCGCTATTGGCTTCCAATACCTGCATAAAAGACTGAAGTATACCATTGCTCTTTTAGAACCACATAACGGAGGGTCAGCTTCTTTCATTTGACCAACTCTGAATCATCGATAGTACTTATTACCTCCGCTTGCAAGATAAAATGTAAATGACTTACAGCTAAGGCGACTATAGTGATCGTTCGCCAGAATCGGTCTTATGCTCGACGTCGTTTTGTAGCGTTATCCATCAATTGTAACTTTGTCCCTTGCTATCTGCCTCTAAGTTACTTGAAGGCTAGAGGCTAGCAAGCGAAGACTTCCAGGCCGAACCTAGCCACCTAATCTTGAACTGCATATACTAAAATACTACACTGACTGCTCCCAGTTTATTCTTATACCGTACTAGTTTCCTCTACATTGGCCGTCTTAGGGCCTGTTAACAAGATTAAAATAGAGTTGATTTTCATACTCGCTCCCTGAGGAAGGTATTTAAAAGTCGGAAGGATGTAGGGAAACAGGCCTCCTGTGCTAGTAAAAGGGGCATGCAAAATATACCTATATATGAAATGTGCACCTATTTGGAAGCTTGTGTTTTTCTCCTTCTTGGGAAGGGCACTTGATTTGATAGGAAATGGATGTTGGTCAATAACTGTTTCATCTAAAGATAAATGACAATGAACTAAAACAAATTGAAGCAAAATGGAAATGGTTATATCAACAACGATGACAAAAGTGTGAATGTTTATTTGGAATGCAATAATATCCCAAAAGCTAATCAACACAACACAGCGCAAAGTGTCAAGAAACAAAGGAGGGTCTTCTTACTGCTACTGAATGCAATGAAATAACTGCTACTGTTTAAAAATACGAATTAAGTATGTTCTTGATAAAGATTGCTTCTTTCAATTTGCCCAAATCGCAGTCATTTTTCTTGGTTAATACGTGAGCATTATCTGGTTTCGGAGTATGGTCAGTTTTACTTCTGTAAACAACAGACGTGTTATCCTTGTCGTTATTGCTCCAATCGTATCTAGGCTCGCGTTTTCACCTAGAGAAACAATTGGTCTTGCCATTGTAAACGTCTGCCACATTCATACACTTCAGTTGTTTCTACAATTGATTTCCTGCTGGTAACATTTTGTACTGCCATACTTTTCTTTGTTATGTCTTTCATTCTCCACCTCTTGCTGATTGTAGAGTTATTGTTGCTGCTGTTGTTTGTTATTGTTGTTACTACCACTTGCTGTATTTGAGGCGATGACATAAAAAGGAATTCTACTTTGGAAAATTCCTGTGACAGTACAATCGATAATCATTTTCAAAATTATTATTAACTATCTTCGAGAAGAGAGAATTTGAAATATTCAGTTTTGAAAAGACAATTTGTACTTTCAGTCGGCTTTGGGTAGGTTGATTGGCCGGCTGGCATTCCTTCTGTGATCACTTGAGGTTGGTCTCCAAAAATGCGTAGAGCTTTATGTCGATGTCCATTTGTAGAAGATTGGGAACTAATCTGGCGAACAGAGCAATTGATGATGTTCTCATAGTGGATCACCTAGCTTGGTTTGGTAGAGGACAAACCGCGAATGCATTTGTCACTGATGCGAGTGTGTCGGTGGTGACTTATTCTCTAACATCGTTTCATATTAGATTGTTGATACCTTGTATGTATTCAGTCTTGTTTTCCGAGTGTTGCTTCTCTTCTTATTTTGAAACTCAGAGGTCTTGCATTTATAAACGTCGGCAGTCCGTATTTTGGAAGGATCACACTAGCTTCTGACTCTAGATTTGATAAAATGGTTTTTTCTTTGTATTTTGAGGCAACCGTCGCCTTTCTAGACTGCATCTGTTTTGAATAAAGGAATTTAACAATGGATTTACATCATGGAGCTCGCAGAAAATCAAGTACCTGACCAGCAACTTTAGTTTGCTTTCACCTCGCCTATTTCTTCCCAATAACTGTGCTTGTGGCACAGTACTTAACGTTCATAAACTTTTTAAAGGGTCATCTAAAAAGCCTTGAAAGCTGCATTTTTGTTATCCAGGACTGTAAAATTTTAAGCAGATTATTGATTAACTCCGTAAAGGCAGACTTCCTCAAAAGTGGGACGGCACGTGTTTTAGCCTGTGAAAACACAACGAAATGTTAGTATTCTGTTTTGACTGTACAACGTCCACAGATGTTCGTATCAGGAGATCTTTTCACTTGCCTAATACAGATTTAACAACGTCAGGCTAATTAGGAAGTACTAAGACTACAATAGATCGTGTACATTTATTTATGCTTTTGTTGTACTCAATCTTGATAACTGCAACTCGTTGTTATTTGGTCTACCAGAGTATCAGTACATCGAATCACAAAGATTTGTTAATGAGGCTGCTAGACCGATGTACTTGCTGCCCAGGACACTTGCCGGACCTTACATTGACGTTCTACGCTTGATTCCCATTTGGCTCCGAATTCAGTTCAGTACATTTCTTATTGTATACATGGCAATAAATAAATTTGCAATAACGTACATTTCTTTCTGTATTGAACGATGGAGCAGATAAGGTACTCCTTCCGATCAGTAGACAAACTCTCTTAAGCAGTTCCAAAATTTAAATACAGGGTATTGGGGGGTAGATCATCTCACTAAGCCGGACCATATCTATGGAATTCGTTACTATATAAAATAGGATCTGCCCCCCCCCCCCGGTCCAACAGTTTCCTCATTTAAGTCACTCTGAAAACTGGATTTATTAAGAATTATAGCTGTAATTATTTAATTATTCAATCTGTTTTATATATTTATGCATTGACATAGGTAGACATACGTAATTCCGTGAACTAGGTTTACTTTACATTTTTGTTATGCGCTATAGGACACAGTAGTGATTATGGCGCTATACAATTATGTGATAACAGTGACAATTGCAGACCCCACTTAAAATGTGTTACCATGACTCCACCTTGTAATAGTTTACCCTTGCTTTGCCATTTGATCAAAATAAAGATCATTCCTCTTTTCATTAAATGCAAGCGAGTTCAGTTAAACCTTAAAAAGAGAAGCTCAAATGATATTGAAAATCTTCTGGACACTAGCCTTTTGATGAATGAGCTTAAATGAATTTCGTATACTCAATCTCTGTATGGTATTTAATATATTGCATTTTGTAGAACATTCCCAATATTTTCATTTCGATTCAGGATAGAAACAGAATAAATGATCTTGAGCTCACAATTAATATCGCTCAGTTTGCCAACATTATCATGAAATCCTACTTTCAAGTAATGCTATATTGCAACACGTGCAAATATTTGTGAGAACGTGGTTTCTGCTCCGAGCGCTACCAAATATATTTTGTAATG
>JAAAKL020009252.1:0-15240 GCA_010016065.2 Carybdea cf. marsupialis auct. non (Linnaeus, 1758)
CACTCAATCCTTCAGGCTTATCCACTTATTTCTATTACTGTTAGGTTCCTCTTTTTCATGCTGATAACTACTTTAGAACTTGTCTATGAATACTTAGGTTTGCTCTTGTTCCAGTTTTTTAACCAAATCTTTCCATGGGTCCTCTAACATTGATGGCTTAAAATAGATGGAAATGTCACTGTCTCCTCTTCTTGGAAACCCCCTTCCAGTCTAGAAAGCAAAGGGACGTTTTATCAATAATCACTATGAATTACTCAAGGCAAATGAATACTTAAGATACCACACATTTACGGTGTTGACACAAAAAGTTCAGGGGAAGGGATAAATCATTTGCAAACAAATAAAATTTATGGTATAGCTTGAGGACAAGAAGGACAATTTTTTACCTCCATGTTTGAAATTTTCCACAGAGTAAATTCTTATCATAACCCCCACCCCTTGCTGATCTGTTTTGCGGGATATTCTGCACTATTTCTTTCATAGAAGAGGAGGGAGAGTCTCTCTCTTTGAAAGTGAATCACCTTTTCAAAGAAAAATCTGGTGTCAGCTGATATTTTTCTTTTGGGGGTAATGGAAATGGTGATTTATTATTGGAGTCAACCTTCTTTCCAATGACTGCAACTATTATTCAAATTTTACCTGGATTTGAGACCTCTGAGTAATTTGCTACTTTTACATGTAGCATAGCCATTACAATGTTCTCTTGAAGTGTAGGCCTAAGTGCTTTCTGTTGTTAGATTAGATTTATACGTGTAGAGAGCAGGAAGGTCGAAGATGGTCATGCATCATATTCTCTAGTTTGCACATAGATGTTGTTGTCTTGTATGTGACAAGTACATTGATCATTACATGGCAGCAGGAAAGTCTTTACACAAATGGTCACCTCATTAACCGATGAGTCAACTAAAAAGTTGTTTGTATAGCAGATTACAAGATGCAGATGGAGTGTGTGGCTGTGTGGTCTAAAAGCTTGCTTCGAAAACAACCAACCTGGGTTCGATTCCAGTGCTCGGAAGCTTTGAAAACGTCTCTTTGCCATAATCACAGGGCCTACCCAGTCCATGTGAGAGAAATTGGGGAGACAGAAACTTAAGAAGCCCATCAGATGGAATGTACCTTCACACAAATGTTTTAATGAGCAAATTTGCACCTCAATGTAGTGTGATGAAAAATAATAATTATAATAAAAAACACAATCACAATCAAACTTACAAGTACAAACTTTCAGCAAAGTGACAGGTTTACAATATATACTATTTTTATGAAGTCTAACAGTAAATGAGCTAAACGTTTTGCAACAACATGAGCCTTCTCCCTTGCGGCGGTTTTGTACTTGAACATTGGCACCTGATATCTTGATCAATGATGTTGATAAAATAAAATCTTACTTTTATGAAAACAAATGTATATATACTGTTGTGATAACCAGTTTGCCAAGAAATAGTTAAACAAAACTACTAACAATCTTTTGTCCCTTTCTTCACCTTAAACAACATTTAAAATCAAACAATGTCAACCACAGTCAAGACTGTTTTATTAGAATTCTACCAATCAGAAGTGACTGGAAAGCTGTAAGTGCATTTTTGCAGAAATTTTAATATCAGAAGGGCATATCTTACCAAATATCATATGAGAGAGCAGAAGAAATAGTAATGTGATAGAACCTATGCATGTTAAAGGAACATTGAGAAATAATTTGCCAGTCTGAATCTTTCGTAGCTTCATTAACAGTGATATCACGACACCATACAACTAGGTGTGGGTAATGTTAAGCATAGATTTAACCATAAATATAAAATAACTTTAAAACAATGCATACAAGATAGCTCATCTATAATTGATTGCCACTGAACAGGTCACAATGGGTGCTCTTTTCATCACATCTTTAAAGGTAGTGTTCCTTTGAACAATAAATAATGAATATTGTATGTCACACTGTTAAGAGATTGTCTGCTGTGCATAGAACAGTATATAATGCTGTGAATTCATAATTTAAAATCAAGATAGCTAACTTGCAGTAAATGATCTTGAGACTTGCATCACATTTCCGATTGGGTTTTTTATTGTGGAATGCTTTCTTTTAACAGACTTTAACAGATTAATGACTTAGAACAGCCTTTACACACATGTTTGGCGGCCATGAGGCAGGGGCAAATAAGAGGCAGTGGTGAAACGTGTCCCTATGCTGAGCTAAGATTCTTGCTTGTCGATAACTAACATCCAGTTACTGTTGATGCCCTTAACTCGTGCCACACTATCAATTAATCGGTTCTAGTATATAAAAAAAGTGTTTTCTTGCCTCTACTAATATAATATACTGAAAACAAATTTGTGAAAGGTGAATCCAGGCACAAATATGACGTGGTCAACCTCAGCAAACACAGTGTTATAATGTATAGCTATATTAACATGAAACCAGGTTTTTGTGAAGGATTGATTGAAAAATTATTCAATGTTTGTATACTTTTGATAGTTTATATAAATTTAATAAACATGAAAGAAGGAACTATTGAAAGGCAGATAAATATATTGTTACTGTCACTGGTGTAAAAGCTTGCTGTTTACAAGGCTTAGTTTTGACTATGAAAAGTGAGAAAAGGTTGCGTTATTGGTAAGGGCTTCAAGGACAATAGGGTCTAAGAGGCATTTTTTTGTTCTGAAAATGATCTTTCATTGCATTCAGCAACCACAGACATAGGCTTCTTCTACAAACCAGAATGACATAGATGATTTTTATTATAAAGAAAATGTTGTGATGTGGTATTTTTCATTTAACAATTGCTTAACCAAAGCATTTGGATGGTGAGTGGTGTTGCTCTCTTTTCATCTTTTATTACTCCAATTTGAGGTATTAATACCTTCCATCCAACATACAACATGGAGGTAAGATCCTTTTTAAAATTAAGTCCTATGGCCCCTTTTCACAATGGATCTAACCCTGCAAGAGTAGATGGATTCTGCGGTTGATATGACTTATGAGATCGCAACTGTTCAATCAGCTGAGCAACCTACTCTGTGAATTAGAGTGAAAGTGACTGCGTAGACCACAATCACTTGCATGCTTCATGTGCGACAAGGCTGGACTTTCCCAACACTGGTACAATCCATCCGACGGGCTTCTTGAGTTTCCGTTTCATGGACTGGGTGGGCGACGTGACTATGGCAAAGAGAAGTTGTCAAAGCTTCCGAGTGCTGGAATCAAACCTGGGTCGGTGGTTTTCAAAGCAAGCTTTTAGACCATTCAGCAACATGCTCCATGAGAGTAATATGTGAGAGTAATAATAATCCTCCTGCAAGAGTAATAGCAACAATAATTGATATAATGTAAAACTTAGTCTCAATGTGCATCAAATGTAGATAGATACAGATGTAGCAAATATTACTTAACCCTCCCCTACCTTTGAATGATAAAACTTTTGACTGAAGGGGCTGTAAATGTACAGTGTGTCCCCCCCCAAAACAAGGTGTCCCCCTAGCATGAAGGAAGTGATCGTCACTCAAAACTAACATGTCATTTATGAACAATGGACAGAAGGTACTGAGATTATTTGCAATCTTGCTGACACCATGACAAAAGGACATGTAAACTCTAACATGGTGTGTTTGCAATTGTAACTCTTAAGTCAAAAAAGAGTGTCCATCAAAAGATGCATATATGGAGCATAGTGATACAAAATGGTTCATGAGTTACTAAAATATTCTTTATATAACTTCTGATTAATGACAAAGCTATAAAACACATTAAAATGCACTAGCATATGGGAAACTTGCAAATAATTCTACGAAAGTATCTAAAATCTAGTGTTTGTAAGAAACTTTTGGACAACCTTCCATACTTGATGGCTATAGGCCGATTTACATGCTACGATTTTGTCGGTCGACTCACAGTTAGAATGGCGTACACCTATTGTTCAGGAGCCTAATTTCGCGGTTGTTGATCTCAGCATGAATTGGGACGATTTTTGGAAAATCTGTGACATTTCAACAGATCTACTCCCGATTTTGGATGTCATGGCAGTGCCTCGAAGTTTTAACATTTAACATAACATGACTTCCTGTAAAGCAGAAACAACATTACTGTTAGGAACGTCTTGTAGGGCCACTCTGTAAGTGTATCAAAAAATAATGCTGTGAGTTTTATTTGCAATTTTAGCATAGTTGACATTTTTGATGACAAACAAACCAGAGAAATGACTATGTAATTTCTCATGCAAGGCTATAATACCATCCAGATGAATGCAGCCCCCAGAATGTAGGTGATTGCTTATTTCCTACTATTAAGTAAAGTCTCCTTTTCACCTTCTCCTACTGTTTTTGGACAGGATAAAATCCCAAACAGTGTTTTGTGCTCAAAATCGTCGATTGTGTCATGGAGGCCAATTACATGTACGACTAATCTTGGGTTGGACACTTGATTAAATCATCCCTAAATCGGCCGACAAATTCATAGCGTGTAAATCAGGCTTAATGTCATCCCCCTGAATGGATCTGACAGGAATTCTATGGCTATTCAGTGATTGTAACTTTGCTATGGATACTATTGTATCAAACATCCTTTTCCGTTTCCTTTCAACTATTAATGTTAGTTTCAAATGAATTAAGTTTTCCTTCAGTCTGGCTAGTGAACCCTAAGAAGTAAGACATCCATTTGTGAGATAGATTTCTAGTTAGTTTTCTCTTGATAAATATATCATATATTGCACTGGATACTCAATGGATAAATAACATTATGGTGCAGTTTATTTACATTCGTCATTGTTTGATATTTATCCTGGGATTCGGTGAGTTGATTCCATTTATAATTATTCATTTTGCATGTTGATAAGTGACCATGCTACTTCTACATTCACAATGATTTCATGTCAATGGCCGGGATTGACATTTGATAATTCAGACATGTGGGATTATTAGGCAGTGTAAAGCTTAAAATGAAATGTATTCATAACACAAAAAATTTCATCAATTACCTGGGGGAGTTTCAGTCCATCGCTTTTCCTCTTTTTCAAGTTTACTTTGTCATCCACGATTAGCCTTGAGTCATACTTTGATGTACTGGACAAGAGACAAGAAGCATCTGGTATACTTATCTCACTTTCACTAGAAGATGAAACCAATGGTAATTGTTTCATAACCTCCTCTTCCTTCAAGTCTGATGTATCAATATTGACATCTGGCAAATGAGGTAACTGTAACTCAGTCCCTTCTGGACTATGCAATGGATGACTGATACTATCTAATAATTCATCATCTCCAGAGTCACTCTCAAAATCTGGGGCATCAACAGGTGTGGAGGGGGGTTTATTATCATCTAACGGAAACGCAAAATTATTTCCTCCTGACAGAGGCTCTAAAGAAGTCAGTGGTGGTAATGAAAAGTCTTCAGTTATAATGTTGATGTCTTCAGTACCAGGATAGGACAATGACTCATCTTGCAATACTTCAACATTCGTAGAATCTAAATTCTCGTAGATTTTGGTTGGAAATAAATGGTCACTAATTTCAAGGTAGCTCTGGTCATTTATAGGAGTGTTCGGTTCACTTCCATCTTTAATTACTTGGTTATAATGAGGTAAAATCTCACTAAATGAGTCTATATCACGCGGGTTTTCTTTAGAAGAAAGCTCTATATCTATTTCTCTTTGCGGCTGTTCATGCTCAAAAGTTGCGCATTTTTTGTTGGGCGACTGATATCTTCCTGGTGTATCAATAATCGTCTCTTCGTCATCGTTCGATACATTATTTTTAGTACCCTTATTGACGCCTAATGTCGTAAGATTTCTGTTCCTACGCGCTGGGATGATAGTGCTAGCATTCAACCTAGCTGTCAGAGAAGCCCCTGGCGAAAACTTTCTACCGTAATCTGTTGTTGCTGACAGTGAAGATGCTTTAAGTCTTTCAGTAAAAGACATTTGTTTCTGGCTTCCATTTGTATCAAGCGATGAAGTGTTATTTTTAACCATGTTGGCACGAGAGGGCTTAGGGACTGCTGAAGAATTTCTGTCCAGACTGTTGTCATGATAGATTTCCTTACTACTTTCAGTTTTATCTATCTTTTGACTAGATCTAGAAGATGAATCTGTGTTTTCTGTAGTGTGTAGACTTCTTTCATTATTCGTTAACAGAACGGGAGTTCCAAGTTTACTTTTCGGGGGCTTTCGCGGAACAGGGGGAGGTCCATTTGCAACATTTTGGCTCTTTTGGGATGAAGTAGTTTTTCCATTGTTGTAATTTAGACTATCCCTACTCCATTCTTCAAAACTGACGAAAGTATCACTGTTTTCCAGAATAGAATTTCTTCTCTGAGAGTTTAAAAGATCTTTTGAAGGTCTCCTCTTAGAAGGAGCCTTGGCCCTATCTTTTGTTAGGTGACCAAGCTCCGAGTCTCTAGACGTTATTACTTTCTGCATGTCCGTTTCTGCTTCATCAACGATTGCCAAGGATCATCAATCTGTTCATCGTCATGGTTCCTGTTTGTCCTCGCTCAAAGATTCAATTGTAAAGTTGGCATTGAATAAATAGACTGATAGACCGAAAGCGTATCGATGTCGTGAAAATCTGGTCACCCTTTCATCAATAGAAGCTTTTGCTATTGCACAATTCAGACTGGACTTCCAATCTGATATACATCGAGCAATTATCACACCTATGATGACATCCTATGTGTACCACTGAGTAATCGCCGATGCGAGCGGTAATTTCAAAATGACATAAGTTGATAATTCCAGCCACGTTACTGTTAGCAAATAGCTTATGGACTCATACACAAGTCTAGAAACTCGCAATAAAAAGGCTATTGCACTGTCATATCCTTATCCAAGGCGTTTGTTTACATGAAGCGATTCTATGTCCTCGTCTGAAATCTTAACTTCCTTTGAAAACAAAATAACAATCGTGTTTAATGATGCCAAAGGGTAAACATTCAACCAGTTGCGCCAAAAGACTGGGCACGAATACCTTTGGAAACTTGCGACCATGTTGCAACGCTTATGAAAACACGAAGCCGTTGCCAAGCAGTGTTTAGAGAGACCTTCCAGAAATCGTTCTGTTGATCGAGGAGAAGGATTGTCAGTCACTACCAACGAAAGAAGGTAGGAAGGAGTGGTTACCCTGTACTTAGATCCTGGAGGAGGCAAGATGCATTCAGTATATAGTGCCTCAGCGCTACTTCTGCCCTAGGGCCGTTCCACGCTGCCTCTGCCATCTGTAGCTATGATTCCAATCTGTGTTTTTTATTTCTCTAGTATCTCTTTGAATTTTAATCTTGTGATTCTTATTAGGTCTAACCCTGTGGTTCTCAACGTGGGGTACACAAAATAGTTCCTATGGGTTACTGCACAGGTTTCAATCAGGGTGATATTTTGAAAAGGTACCTCAATTTCTGCATATTTTGAAATGATATTTTAGGAGGTCTTAAATGTTTGGTCCCTGTGCGTTTAGAGCCCAACCTGTGTTCTTTCGAAAACGTCCTACGTGGGATGAATAACAGTTAGTTCATCATTCTAAGGAGGCTCGTAGCTGGCAGCATATAGCAGGGGGAGGGGGCACAGTTCCTGTATGTTGAAATAATTTCTATAAGGCAAGAGGCAACTTATAGAGAAATAAATACTCGCTCGGTCTTTTCTTCGAGGGGGCAATGCCCCTACAAACCTAACCGCTGTAGGGCAATATTCTTGCCCCTCTCCCCAGCTACGGGCCTGATTCGGAAGAGATTGTTCTCCGCCAAGATCAGCGGGGGAAACCTGGATAGAACAAGATTGAATGCTTCAGAGGATCATACAAGGTCCCTGAAGTGTTCAATAAGGCGCAGGAGGGAAGATTGAGGTGGCTTAATCTGCTCGCTAAAAGAGAAGAGGAGCAAGTTGTACTTGATGTGATGAACATGGAGATTGTTGGAACCAGAGTGAGGAAAAAAGAAGAAAACGTGAGCCATAAGCCCTTTCCGTATATGTGTATGTTCTCGATCGTTAGTTCTTAAAGTTTTTGTGTTAGAAAGTGCACGCTTGCAAGCGGACTACTGTAGGCTACCCGAGGGTAAAGGAAGTTTCCAGGGGAGGGATGCAGATTAGGGATAATGTTAGTAGGCCCGGCACAACTTGGGGACTGCCGTGGCTATAAGTCCCTTTTCCACAATATTCCAGTCAGTGTACAGTAAACTGATGACCAAAGATGTTTAGCAATCCTGCACGCATCTTTCAGTTTCACGATCAAGCATATATAATAGATGTACATGTAGGCCTATATCATTTTATATCATAGTAAATGCTCACATACATATTTTAGGGTTTGTAAACTATTTGCCAATATCAGGGAAAGTGTTTGACGGATTTTCGGTGTTCTGTCAAAACAGGAAAGACGCCTGCCTTGCTGTTTCTTTATCCGAATCAGAAACTTTTATGTCTCCTATATGATGTCTCGCTAAGCTGCCATCTTGGATGAACTTTGTCGTCTTAATGTTATGTGCTTTTGTTAACCCAAAACATTTAAATTTTAGACAACAAGAGAATGTTAATTAGGCAGCGTACATTTATAGCCACTTTAATTCTTGCCTGAGGTAAAATTTTCTAAGACCTCGTTTATACGGGTCTTTTGATATGTTATGAATTAGACGCTATAAAATTCTAGGAGGAGGCTACCAAAATAGTTGGTAGAGAAACATGCCTAGTAGCGTTGATCTCGGGTTCGGATCCCGATGATGACTGTGTTTCATAATCTCTGATGACATATTTTCACTTATCTATCTATTGCACCTCTGCAGAACTTTACAATGTAGGCACTGATTAAAGGCTACATTCTTTTGTTAGAAATAAAATTTATCTAACGTGTATCACAAAGTGCTCTTGCAAGTAATAAATGTGCGCGATTGATTGCCTTCTATGTCTGTGCTTACTAAAGCGGTTGAAACATTGAGGTACTCTTCTTGAAATGCCACTCTCTTACGGGAAATATCAGTATAACGCAAGAGCATTTTGAAGATAACAAATACAAACATTGAAGAGAAAAAACAAGTTTAGAAAGGATGTCACTGCAGGTCGTAGCAATGAGGTCTCGTCACCTACCGGTCCCCTACGTTTCGTAGTAGAAGTAGGAGCGTCCCTCCTTTACCAGTTTGGTTTTAGGGTGTTTTCAGCGCGTGGTGGACAAAGGAAGTAGACTTAATCGAGAGACTCCAAATTGGTAAGGGAACAGTTGTAATGATCTTCGTTATATCGCAGTTTCGCTTTGGTTTTTCTATTATTAATGTATTGTTTGTAAATTTGATTTGTATTTGTACCACATTTAGATTATTTCTCCCACCAACAGGAAGGCCAAGTTACAAAACAATGGGACTTTTCCCATGGGAATGCTGCTCTTACCAAGACCTCTGGTAAATTTTTTAATGAACATTAATTGGACAGGATGGACGGGAATTGATTATGAAGCCCTAAGAAATCATCGAAAGACCAAGCTACCTATGGTAGATTTGAATAAATGCGCAACATTCCATAGATGCGAAACAGGAAAACCCATGAAGTTGTAAATGTAAGAGGGAAATCATTTGATTGAGATTGAAGATATCTGTAACTGGTTTCATTATCTTATTAAGTAACGAGACATGTGCAAAATATACACATAATATGATGTGAATAGGACAACCAACAACGATGTTGGGCTCTTATAAATGTACACCATAAAAGATCCACTAGTTTTACTAACCACTACTGCAGTGGCGATTTTGGAGGGCATGGGCCTCTAGGACGAAAAATGTTTGCAAACCCCATTGGTATCGTGCATTGCAAAGCGGATCGGGAAACCATTCTTGCTCCAAAGAAAGATTGAAGGCAATAGGCACATCACTATACACATGTCACATAAACTGCTGCAGCACTCTGGAAAATAAAATTTTCGTAATTCTTAAAGTTAATACGCAATGGCTGATGTTCCTACTGTTAGAAAAACCTGCCTAATTTCAAGAGGAGGGAGGAACAGATACTACTATAAGTTCAAATCTTCCTGAGTGGTTGAAAGGATATAAATTTGCTTCAGTGGCGTCTAGTGGAGCAAAATTCAATTTTCATGCAAAACTCAAAACTTATACTTTAACAAGTGCCAAGATAGAACCATTTCGATATCACTTTTTTTTTTCTTGGCAAAGGGTAACTTCTTCTTGCACACATTTTTTCAAGAAGAGCTCAAACTACTTAGAGTTTCACGGGGAAAATGCCTCCTGTTCAGTCCTATCGGCAGAGAGGTAGGTTTCCTACTGCGACAGTTTTCATCTCCTTTATGGTACTACAACGTGTCTTCAGATGGAACCGTTAACAATGTTACTCGGAGCCATATTTTGTGTCAGTATAATATCAAGAGTAATGTGTCATGAAAGCCAATGTTACAGAATCTAAACTTCAAATAAAAATTGACTTATGTGTTCATACTCTTACACAGAGAGGCAGTAGAAAGTTAAAAATTTTACAACGGTAAGGGAAAACCAAGTGTCATTTACCATTTGCAGCAAGAAGTGAACAATTGAATTTACACGAGGGAGAGTGGTCTGTGAATAAAGCTTTTAACTGTAGGCCTTCCTTTGAGGTTTTATACGTTCATTGTGAAAGTCTAAAATCACTAAATCTTGAAAAAATGTGAGTAAAAGAACACTAATTCTACTTGATTCCTCCTTTTTACAAAGAAATGAACATAAAATTTGCCAACTTCATATATAATAAATTTGATTGCCTATATTCTGGTGTATGTTTTGACAGAGTTCCTTTACTTGTTCCCGCTAGTAAAATTTTAAATGAAATTAAAAAATAAATAAATAGATAATTTTAAAATTTTATTCAGAAGATATTGAGTATATATCCTGAGACTGTAAACCTATCTAGGGATTTTGCTAATATCACAGATTGCCAATAAGACCTTTTGAAGTTCATTCGGCACTTTCGTTGTATTGTCGACTATCACTACTAGAAACGTGACCTCCTTCATTTCTTTTGAGTATTGCAGTGGGTAATGTCAAGCGTGGTATCTAGCAATTTATTCTGGATGGCTTTTGAAGTCCCTTTGAATACTATGTGGCTAAGTTCATATGTTGCTCAATACAGAATCTAGATGGGCTGTAAAGTCCAAGAAAAATACTTCTGTTGCTTGAGTCCTCTTTTTCGTCATGGGCTGTCAATGCAAGCTCGAAAGCACCACAGAACGTACACAATCCACGATTCTAGATTATACTTGTCGGTTCGAGTCAATTTCTTGGTTGTGATTTGCAATGTTGGCGCGATAAGCTTCGCTTAGCTGCAACCGTATGCCCCCAAAAATGACAGTTTAGGGCTATTGTCCGTGTGAGAGCGACTCTTGATATGCTTCTGAACTCTTTCAGACAAATGATTCCAGACATTTAGGCCTAAACGAGTCCATGCTTTATCCTTAAGTTGCTCTGTGAGCATGGGAAATATGCATGGGAAACAGTAGGGCCTTCTTGTCACAGGGCAACCTGTCAACAATTCATGTTTCGAGCACCAACGCTGTGTGAATCGTAGCTTTGAATTCGCATCCGAACATGAAATATCTGCCTTGTCACTTCATAAGTGTTTCGCCTCTAACTTTCCTTTGGTACTCATTTTCAAAAATGGAGGAGCAAGTAAGGAATTCACAGTATTCGTCATTAGCTTCAGCCGAGATCGATATTGATGTTGTTACAATGAGGCGACTCAGATACTACCCCATAGCACCATTGAAAACAGTGGTCTGCAACTTGACCATTCTGATTAAGATCAAAGGGTAAGCATGCGTAATATTATGCAAAAAGGGGCAAAATAAATTCGGCCCCATATTGCTTAAAATGAGACTAATCCTCTCTTTCAGACTACAAAACTGGTTAAACCGGCAACTTTACATGCAGAGACCATCTATGGCCAAGACCAACGGCTACAAATTTTAAGCAGATTCACAAAAGATCTTACGAAACATTGCTTGTTTAAAACTCAATAACATTAAATCACAGTGACAGAATGACGGAGAAGCTTAAATTGGAAACTGATGAAATTCTTGCTGTATAAGCACTTAACAAGCCTTTTCGCTCAGAATTTTGGATGGGGCAATGCCCACCTTGCCCCTTAGCACGAGCCGCTACTGGGAGAGATACATGTATCTTTGTCCTGTAATGGAAGAGAGAGGTCCAATGGAAGCGCTATGGCCCTGCTGGCCATCCCTAAAACAGCCACTGTGATGATGCTAACTATATTTATGCCATACATGATTGATTGAATGATTTTGACATATTAGCATTAAAGCATCATTGAAACTATTTTCAAGGACTAGGAAATGAAGGATTGAAGGCAATCAGCACAAGATGCTGCAGCACTCTGGAAAATATAATTTTCTTAATTCTTAAAGTTAAAACGCAATGGCTGATGTTTCTACTGTTAAAAACCTGACAAATTTCAAAAGAGAAGGGAGGAACAGACACTACTATATGTTCGAATCTTCCTGAGCGCTTGACAGGATCTACATTTACTTCGTAATACTTTTAACCTCTTTGTTTGACAGGAATACTTGGGAATACAAGAAACCTAAAGCTGTTTTTTCAAACATTAGCAAAACGTTTTAGTGCACAGCAAGGCAGAGACAAGGGAGAATAACCCTGATTTAACGTTATTTCAGTCCAATGTGAATAGCGGTAAAAGTATGTCCACGATGGCAAAAGCTGTGCTTAAGTATTTTATCAACTACCTAAAATTAGCTTTTACTACGCATCCATCAAGGGTCATGAACTAAATATAATAATGGGAATATTTCAATCCTAAAGTTAGAAGATACAGACGCACAGACCTTGAAGGACATGAAGGCCTTGGAGAGAAGAATGAAAGAGGAAAAAAGCTAACGGAATGGTGCGAACAAAATGACCTAATAATCATGAACACATGGTTTACTAAACACCCAAGAAAACTATGGACATGGAAAAGTCCCGATGGAATTATTAAAAAATAAAATTGATTACATCACAATCAATAGAAGATACAGAAATAATGTTAGAGATATTCGTACATATTCAGAAGCAGACTGCAATAGTGATCACAATATGTTTGTTGGAGTGATACAATTAAATCTTGAAAGATTAAAGCAACAGAAATATTATTCAAAAAAAGGTAGATCTAGAGACCCTTGAAAAAGACAAAGAGGTTAAAGCAAAATTTTACAAAGTGGTAGATACGAAACTAAAACAATAAATGAAAATCAATGCTCTGAACAACCAGTTAAAGCATTCCAAACGAACTTAAAAGAAGCTGCCAAAACGTCAATACCAGTTTGTACCGAAAAAAGGCACAAGCCATGGATGAAGCAGGAAGTCCTTCAACTTATGAATGCAAGAAGAAAAGTAAAGGTCAACGCTGGGGAATATAAGAAATTAAGCAGGGAGATTAGAAATGCTTGCCAAAGAGCAAAAGAACTTATCCTCAACAACCAATGTCAAGAAATTGAAGAACTAGAAAAGAAAACCTCTCAATTAATGCATACGTAGGTAAAAAAAGTACCTGGAAAATACAGAGCTTGTTCTTCGATCAAGTTTATTGAAGCACACAAGATTTCACTATCATTATGGAAAAAGAAAAGTACTAGATGGATGGAAAGAATACATTTGTGAAATATTTGGAGACAACAGACTACCAGGATATCGAATTACGAAGAGAGAAAAATAAAACGTGCATATCTTAAAAGAAGAAATAAGGAAAGCTATCAAAAGCATGCCAAAAGGAAAGGCAACAGTTACAGATGAAATACATATTGAATTAATCCAAGCCCTAGATAACTTGGGTGCTGAATGAATGACTAAAATGGCAAAAAAGTTTTACGATGAAGGCCATCTAACAGAATTGTCCCGATTCGTCTTTATTACTCTGCCAAAGAAATCTGGTACAACAAAATGTGAACTCCATGGCACAATAAGCTTAAGGAACCACACAACTAAGGTGATTCTGAAAGTCCTACTACAGAGAGTGAGAGTGAGGGTGAAATTTTAGATCAAGAATTAGGATTCATGCCAGACAAGGAAACAAGAAGTGCGATATTCACACTTCGAATGATTACAGAGAGATGTGTAGCAGGTGCAAAAAGATGTATTTATATGTTTTATAGACTATGCAAAAGCTTTTGATAAAAAGTTCAATATGTACCATTGTTTAAAATGCTTGAAAAACTGGACATTAACAGCAAAGATGTAGAATTAATTGAGAATCTCTACTGGCACCAACAGGCAGCAGTACCCTTTGGACAAGATATGAGTGACTGGGTAAGCATAGCGAGAGGTGTAAGACAAGGGTGCGTTTTATCACCAGAACTTCTCACTGTACACGGAGATGGTAATGCGGAAACTCAACCACATGGGTGCAGTAAAAATGAAGGTCTGACAGTAAACAACATTAGATACGCAGACGACGTAGCAGCAGTTTCTCATTTAGTAGACCAACTACAAAATCTCATGGATGTAATCGTGGAAGAAAGTAGAAAACATGGGCTAGAAATAAGAAATATATATATATAAAACTTACACTACGACCATCTTATGGAAGAATATAAAGCCAATATGTAAAATAGAAATTGATGGATTAAAATCAAACAAGTAGATAAATTTCAATATCTAGGGCGCTTACTAACATAAGATACAAAATCAGATCAAGAAATAAAACGGAGAATTGGTATTGCAGAAACAGCATTGAAATCCAATGTCCAATGTGCTCACTGCAAGAAATGTAAATAGTCAAAGCAAACTCAGAGCTATGAAGTGCCATATATGGTGTATTTTAATGTATGGATTTGAAAAATGGACAATAGTGAAATGATGAAAAAACAACTCGAGGCGGCAGAAATGTGGCTGTTACGTAGGATGACGAAGATCTCTTGGATAAAGAAGGTGACGAAGGATGATATATTGAGAAGAGGCCAGACTGAAAGACAAGTAATTAAAAAGGTATCGAAGAGACGATGTATTTTCTTAGGACACAAACTAAGGAAAAAAAGGCATAGAATACCAAATGGTACCTGGTAAATTAGAAAGATAAACGGACAGCGGTAGGTAGAGACGGACATTTCTTGGTTGGATAAGCAAATGTTTAGGCAGAAGGGGTGTAAAAATTATTCAACTGGTAAAAGACAAATTGTTGTATCACATTGTGACAGCAAATGTCAGAATTTAAAACTTTTGGTTTACAGCAGCATGTCACAGAGCCTACTCATGTAGGTAACCATACCCTGGACCTTGTTTTAACG
>JAAAKL020009253.1:0-15240 GCA_010016065.2 Carybdea cf. marsupialis auct. non (Linnaeus, 1758)
CCAAGGAAAAGAAAACGGAAACGTGTCCATGGTAGGTTCAATTCCATCTTTGGCGGAACAATTACAATCTATCTCATATGCAACCATTTATCCAACAGCGCATCGTAAGCTGTACATGCGCTGGTAGATCAGGAATTTCAAGATGTACATACCTTTCATTGCACTTCAATCTAATTCTAAGACCAAAAAAACCTCTCGTTTATAACTAGATGAAGCATAACAATGAATCTTAGTCCATTCTCAGTAGGATTAATAGAGTTGGGGATGGGCATGGGCTGCAAACAGTATTGGACCTGACCACCGTCTATCACTCACTCACTCACTCACTCACTCACTCACTCACTCACTAATACTC
This sequence comes from Carybdea cf. marsupialis auct. non (Linnaeus, 1758), assembly GCA_010016065.2. Lineage (NCBI taxonomy): Eukaryota > Metazoa > Cnidaria > Cubozoa > Carybdeida > Carybdeidae > Carybdea > Carybdea cf. marsupialis auct. non (Linnaeus, 1758). The sequence continues at coordinate 356 of JAAAKL020009253.1, forward strand.
GAGCACCGTGCGGTGCGTACAGCCACCTTGAAACACAAGTGCTCGACAGTGCTGACGATCGGCAGCAAGCTGCTCCATTTGAGATAGAGGCACTCCACAGGATCGCAGATCTTTCCCGCCAACATCGAGCCATCGAGTGCGAGGTGCGCCTTGTGGACGTCTCCATCCTGCTGCAGACGGACTAAAATCCAGGACCGCGCGGGTTGGATTGGATGACTCGGAGGCAGGCGCAGGATATGTCCATGCCATCGCACCCTTCTTTGAGCGGTTAAAACTGAGAATGGAGGTTGTTGCTTCCGCACACGTAGCTCATTATTCGTGACGTGCTGCCACCATCGGATTCCTCCAATTCTTCTTGGTGATCTACTATCGAAGCCGTTCAAAGGCGGTGTTGAGGTTTTGTTCAGTGGCCAGGTTTCGGAGCCATACAATAGTACCGACAAGACAGCTGGCGTTGTAAATACCGTCTATCGCTTACATATTTTCTACATGAACGTCATAAAGATTTAGTAATGAAGTGAAATAAAAGAAAGTACATTTCAAGTATAATTTGGCATTACATTTTGACAACAGTAGAAACTCTTAGTCTTGTGGTTCTTGTTGGATCACTGATGTTGTTTTTACGGCTTCAAATGCATTATCCCTTATACGCGTATTTTAATGAATATCCTGGGCATTTTGAAAATTGTTCGGATAATGACAAGAAAGAGAGGTTGTCAGCACAACTGAACATTTTCTATGACACAAATATTTTTCGCGACGACATGACACGGAACAAGACAATAAATTTTGAACTCTAAAATTACCAATTTGCATTGTGGAGGATTGAAGAGTCATAATTTACCCGCGATTATAAACGCAACGGCTATGCTCTGCTTATCAGTGCTTCAGTACTTACCAATATCATTTTGACAATAGTCGTATCTTTATTGCTGTTTGCCCAATGAAGAACTGTCTTTCGTTCCACATCCAAACAGTTGACTGTGGCCCTGGCTTTGATCAGTAACTTGACATGTTCAATATGCCCATACGATACACACCAGTGAAGGGCTGTCATCTGTTGATAAGTGGAAAGGTTTATAATTACTAAACAATAAGTCTATATAGATACTAGAGAAAAGTTAAAATATTGTTAAGTTAAAATGTCACCACCGGGACCAGAGACCCTCGCACTCGCGACGTGCTGATCTATCAAATGAGCTATGGTGACCCGGTGGTAACATAGTTCACTTTTCTGTAGTCGCCTTATCTGCTACTGAAACTCTAGATATCGCATTCAGCTTTACGCAAATTTGGAGAGCAGCCTCTCCGTGCCATGTGACTTGACAATGGAAGGACGGCCATCCGGCCAATCATACTGTCCACAGTCCGTTGAAAGTTAGAAAGTGTTATAGAGAAGAGAGGATTTGAAAATATCAAGTTTGAAGAGATACTAGAGAATCTTGCTTCGAATCCCGATGGTGACATTTTCACATTTTCCTCCCTTCTCTATAACAGTTACTAAACAATATAAAATACCTGTTATCGTACATCGATGAGAACTCATATCCTTACGCTTGTGGTGATTATTTTACAGTTAGCTTAAAATTTCGATGGCTACCAGTTGGCATTTCTCTGATTTGAGGGAGAGAGGGAGCTTGAGTCTTTCTCACAAGTTTACAACAAGTTTTCATCATGAAGTCACGTTTAAGAAGCGTGAAGAGTTTAAACTTCCTGTAGATTGCTTGATTAGATAGAAGCTTATAAATTTGGACAGGGCCACATATTGGGAGGGTATTCCCAATACAACACAAGGGTTTACATTAAATATCAATCAATGAAAAACGGTGGAGGTTATGAACTTTGCACCAATCGCACCAATTAATAGATGTCATCCTCGTAATCTGGTGCCACGTCCCGCGGTAGTCATCTTAGTCAAGACCAAACGTAATAGGGTTGGTTTGTTGGGTGGGGCTGCGTGGGTGTTTGTACTGCTGCTACATCTACTGTGTTATAATATTTTATCGTATATCAGCAAAAACTGCAGTATTTCTCACACGATCCCCATGGTGAAAACTACCCTCTAAAGAAAGAATCGCTTTCTATTAATGCAGCTTACTTCATTTCACTTCACTATACTTACACCCATGGCATCAGCAAGATCAACGTCGATACTTTGGTCACGTAATAGAAGTTGCATCACCTATGAATAAATAAATGAATGAATAAATGAATGAATGGAAGTGACAATGAAACTTAACAATACAATATGAGGAAAAGAGATTTCCGAATAAAGAAAATTTTAGAGGCCGGTAGGTAATAACGGTTACGTTTTCTCTAGTTTTAAAACCTGGCATGACAAATAGCGATAATACTACGTATCCCTTCAACCTGTCAATTTAAAAAGACACGCAGCAGCTCCTTTTAAGGTCACTCCAAAACTCCTTTTAAGGCCACTTCAAAACTCCTTTTAAGGTCAGTCCAAAACTCCTTTTAAGGCCACTCCACAACTCCTAGTAGTTGACTCTTTCCACACTATAGCATACAACATTACCACATTATTGAGATTGGTGGAGGTTTCTTTTAATGCAAACAGTTTCAAAAAGTGTTCGAGCACATGTGTACTCCACAATGCAGCCTGACAAATGTACCGAATAAGGAACCTATTACGTCATCTTCGATTCTGCAATTACTGACAGTGAATTGTGCAACTGAAGAAATGCATCAAACATGCAATCTCAACAAATACTGAGCCCTTCGATACAGTGATATGCTAATGAGCAAATACAACGAGGCACGCTCGTGATGACATGATCACAGAAACTAGCCGAGGAATTTGTGGTGCAGATGACCTGCAAAGGCAACCGCACAATCTTTTGCAAATAATAAGCAGTACGTCATTGATCACCCTGGCCTTAGGGCCCAGCGAGGGTATGCACAAGCGCGAATAATCCAAATTTGGGATTATCCATTTACACTTGTAAAGGAAAATAAATCATCTGACAGAAATTATAAAATCGTTCCACCTACAAAAATAAGGGTAAGAAAACTTGAATAATCACGTGATTAAACAAAAGGTTGGCGACAAAACATGATTGATTTTATCTGCTTTTATCCCTGCAAACAATTTCCTACATTCACTTCAAAGAAATTACACTAATTTTGCACGACCGAAGTATATGGAAGGGTATGGCAACGATAAACTTCTCCAAATGTAAACAGCGGTGAACTTGTCAAAACATTACAGTTGTACTCACCTTAAGGTTCAGGTGACTGGTCGCAAGATGCAGAGGAGTTCTATGGAGAAGATTTGAACATATCATAAATCAAAAGGTAATGAGGTAACTTAAACGTGTGCATCGATCTTGTATGAACCACTGCTTTCGTACCTTGTACTGCTTTATTAATAATATCTCACTCATACATGATTATGTTTTAATCTTCCATAACATCACATCACAACATACCTTGTGGCGTGGTACCTATGAAATATGAAAGTGTTCAAATCAGTGATTTCTAAAAACCTGGATCAAGCTTCCTATCGTTCCCAACAGCGAAAAAACGTAGTCACAAATACTAGCTTCTAGAAGTTAAAATAGTACAATGCTACGCAACATTGTTTATAACTTGTTTGATGGGGGCTGAAATGGCGTTCAAGATATTGAACTGTTGACTGGCCTCGTTTTGAGATGGATGATACTCGATCCGATGTTTTTTTAGGGATGAGTGGTTCAAATCCGTATATGAAAGCCGGGGAGTAATTACTTACTGCGCTTCCCTGTGATCTACTTTTGTTACGCCTACGAAGATAATATTCCAATCAAATACAAATCAAATGCTCCCCTAAGTGGTGCAATTATGATTACATACATTAATATTTTATGAGCTGTCTTATTGTTACCAGACTGTCACTTACAAACAGATTTGGAAACGTCATTCAAAGACAACCATGCATGTTGTGGAAATGGTACATTGAACTAATTTCCTATTCACGTTATCTTTAAATTTATACAAACTTCAAGTTCCTCATATCTCTATTGAAGCATCTCTTCCTAAAACGATCCTCAGCAAGATTTAGACACTCGAAAAGATCAATCATCCTACATAATAGAATGTTGATTTAGATCATCTTCGTCGTCTCTTTTCGTGGCCATTTAAAATGCAGCAAGCTGGAACAGTCTAATCCAACAGAGGTAAGATAATGAGCTGCAAGAGCCAAAAGATAGTATGCTCCAATTAACGTATGGTTCGCGCATCCATATCTAACATATGTTGGAAAAAAGGTCAATTTATGTCCTTTTCAGGTTTTCTACACGAAGAATAAGACAAATACTTAGAATACATGCCCAGGACGAACACTTCATACCTCGTGCAAAGACAGATAAATACATGATTTTGTCAGTACTGAAATCCAGTGGAGATATTGCGAGCGGTCCTTCTGCATGGTGAAGGACTGGTAACTGATTTGGTTCGGGCATCTTTAAGGCAAAGTAGTCGGCATATCCAAGACCACTATACTTGGGACGGTAGATGAAAGAAGTAAGAAAAGGCGGTCGAAAAACCCTGGCGCAACAACGGCCTCACTGGTTACTGTCATGATGATGATATGGCGATGATGATGATGGTGATGATGATGATGATGATGATGATGATGATGATAATGATGAGTGGCGGTGGTGCTGCTGCTGCTGATGATGATGATGATGAAACATCACAACCGACTTACCTCCCTTCCTTATCTTGGCTATTCACTAATGCTCCTCTTGACAGAAGAAGTTTCACCATTTTGTGGTTTCCCTTGCAAAATAAAATCAAAATTTTAAGGTGAATATCTCATACGAAGAAGGTGTTCTTTAGATTTATTGATCAGTTAATAAGGAATTAGAAGTGATAACCTTGGTTACTCTACAAGTTGTCAGATAAGGAAACTGACTTTTCTGTAATTTCTGCAGCCCGGTTACTAGTTGCTGTAGTTGTAAGTCAATAAAGATTGAAATGATAACCTCATATGATCGAAACATTTGCGATTGCCTTTTTGCAAAATTTCATTAAACGACTTGACTCCAAATCAATTAGCACAAGCACTGTTCAACATTATTTCACATCAATATGTGTTGGAGGATGAGTAGGAAATCTACAGCCAATTTCGGAAAGAGTTTGCACACAGATGATTTCCTTGTCTTGAATCGCAACGGTATCGTCATACTGAGATTCTAAGAACACGGTAGTATTTGTTATGACATGAGATCGCGGGTAAGCTAGGGTACGTAGGGTAGGTTACGACGTTGCAAAACTAAAATCCTCAAGAGTGCCAGCGGAAAGTTAGTCTTCTTCTATAAGTCCATGGCTTGTGTCTCTGCAAATACCCGAAGAACCTTCCCTTGTTCGCTCGTAAAGAAGTAGGACAGCGGCCAATAGATCATACCTCAACTTAAAAGAGAATACATGTGACATCTTGTGGAACTTGTCGAAATAATAACCTTAGCTATTCAAGCTTAGAAATTACGACTTCAGCAGCACAACACAGGACCTCAGCAGACAAAATATAGTTAAGAGTGCCTTGAGCACATGTTACCGTGCAAACTTTAGTACAGCACTTGGCAGTAACTTAGCGAACTAACACATAATAGTTTGATAGCTAGCAAATATGCTAGTTAGTAGCTAGTTGGCCAGTTACTTAGTGAGTTTGTTAGTTTCTTCGTTAGTTAGTTAGTAAGTTTAGTAAGTTAGGTAGGTAGGTAGTCAGCCACTCAGTTAAATAGTGATTTAGTTGGAATCTTAGTCAGCTAGTTATTCACTTAGTAGGAAATAAGGTTAACCATAAATATCAGCACGGTTAATGATTTGGGATTAGATGATTGGTTGCCTAAACTGAATTAGCTACTTAACCACTTAGACAGTAACTCGGCTAGTTAACTGGTTAGTCAGTTACTCAGTCCGTCAGTCCGTCTGTCAGTCGGTCAGTCAGGCAGTCGGGCAGTCAGGCAGTTCGTCAGCTAGGCAGGCAGGCAGGCAGTCAATCCGTCAGGCAGTCAGGCAGTCAGGCAGTCAGGCAGTTCGTCAGTTAGGCAGGCAGGCAGGCAGGCAGTCAATCCGTCAGGCAGTCAGGCAGTCAGGCAGTCAGCCAGTCAGCCAGTCCGTTCGTTAGTTACTTAGGTAATTAGTTAGTTACTTATTCCGCTAAATTTACCTAGCTAATTGTTACTTGAATAGTGACGTAGTCAGTAGATATTTAGCTAGTAATAGATTTGCATAGTTGATCACGTTAGATTGATGGGTTACTTTGGCAAGATAGTACAGTTACATTGCTATTCTTTTGAGTTGTGAGGGTGACACTCATCGTTAGATCTTAGACACCTTACGGAAGAAAAACTGACATAATCTACTGAGATACCTAGTATCGGATCAAAGAAGGGTTTAATTAGGATGGATATTGATTATGTAAGCTAAGAATAACTAGTCAATTTCCTTATCCGAAAGTAAAGTATAAGACAGCCTACATCACTTAATTTCAATTCTAAAAATAGCGACAATGCTTTCAGAAGGTTGACATAAAGCCATGACCAAAGATAGCAGACCTCACCAAAGACAGCAGACCTTACCAAAGACAGCAGGCATGATGAAAGACAGCAGGCATGACCAAAGACAGCAGGCCTGACCAAAGACCGCAGGCCTGTGGTTGACCTACGCAAGTAAGTAGCATATGCTTTGAGGTTACAATTTAACAATCGAATCGAATTATGGATGAAGAGCTGTCCACGTCATTTGATACGTCATGTAGTTATGGGGAAAAGATGTCATGCTGTTAATTATAATAACAAACCTACATTAGCAAGATAAAAAAGTAACAATCAAGAGGAAAAATAAACATTGTAGATGGCATAACCTACCTGATAAGACGCCCAATGCAATGCAGTTCTTTCATCTACATCTACCTTTAGTACCTGCAATATCATGTCAAACAATAAAGGTCAAGCAATCAAATAAGGAGCGGACGGTGATGCAAAAAAGCCGTATGATATCCCATTCTTATCTATGGAGGTCCGTAAACAATCGGTGTAAGTTGGTGTATTCAGCCAATAATTGGGGTCTTGTAATTAATGATGCAAGTAATGTAGGCAAATAATGTATGGGATAGGAAGTTCTTGGGTAGCTAATATTTAAGAATACGGGGAAAGGGGTATGTATAAATAGGGTGAGTGGATTATAAACATTCCGTAAGTACAGATAAGGAGGAATAGATGGCAAATTCTAAACCTTGGTAAGTGGTAACTCTCATTATTTATGTTGATTGGAGATATGAAGACATAGAATAGATTGTAGAAGTCACGAGCACAATCGTTATCATACGTAAGGACTCCTTGATCTCTTACATGAACAGTTACGAATGTCTGCTAAGGTTCTCTCAAGAGCAATTTACTCGTTTATGTTTTAGGGAGAAGAAGGAGAAGAAGGAGAACAATGAGAACAAGGAGAAGGAGAACAAGGAGAAGAAGGTGAACAAACAGAACAAGGACAACAAGAACAACAAGGAGAACAAGGAGAAGACGACAACGTACAAGAACATCCACTGCAGTCATAAGCAACTCGTATACTCCTCTCTCACTAGCTATTACCACATTTATGTCATTATCAGTACTGCTATCACAAGTCAAATCTTGCTCACTGATTGTGAAAGACTCAAAATAACATGGAAGGCGAAACATGTATTCATTCTCTCCTTTTCAACCTGTTAATCCATTACAGATAGATGGCACTCCACATTTCCTATCACGGTCTACGATATTGTGCCACTAACATCTACTTTCTGCCACTGATTTCATCAATGTCATCTCTCCACTTTTCTTAGGTATCTACCTGTATTTAATATCATAAAATACCAACATGCACCTTAAAATACAAGCACGTTTAACCACGATCAGCACCTTAATCTTCATCGCCATCATGATGCCCATTATGCTTACCACAATCAACACCATCATGATTACCACCAAAAAGACTATCATTATTACCATCGTGATTACCATCATGATTACCATCATGATCACCACTGTGACCACTATCTTGTTAACCATCATAGTCATCACCACTATCATCACTTGGCATAGGGATGGAAAACCCTTTTTGAATATGGGAGCATCAACAAGGATTGTTTCAAAATGAGGCTTCGACAAAAGTATTATTGTTTGATGGAGTGAATATTTTGACAAAGCATTACGAAAAAGTAAATCAAATAAGAAATTTCGAGGGTGTTATTGAGACTTATAATGCTTACTATGTTTGGTCAGTTGAGGAATATTGACTTTTAATGACACTGTGGTGACAGGTAGCGTTTCATGAAGATGAACACTTGCCTTATGTATTCCAACTTTGGTGGTCGGCGCTCTTTTCTTTTAGAAACAAAACTACAAGCAACTGTAAGTACTTCCTAAAAGAAATGCCATTTTAAAAAAACCAACTAATGTCTAAAAACGGGGTAGAGTATGGTTACTGAAATCTAGGTTCTAGACTAGGGTCATAGAATAGATTTATAACGTAAGTTCCACTTGCAATTTATCCTCCAAGATATTGTACAGTGAAAAAGTGATAACCGATTTTATACGCAAGACATCAGTAAGATTGTTAGATATACTACCATCTATATGTGCCAAATCACTTATTCTTCCACTGACCGGTTTATCATTAGTTAATTGGTTAAAAAACTACATAAGAACTGATCAGTGAGGAAGAGGATGGGGAAGTGTGATCATACAATCAACCACATTTGCAAGTGAACTTACATTTGCACCAGCTTTCAGTAATGCTTCAGCACATCCAATCCTGTCACCAAGTATACTGTATATCTGCAAGGAATAATAAATACCTCTTATTTGTTCCCCTTTTATTGTTACCACGTTTGTTACCCTCTTATAAAAAGTGAAATGTTGGAAAGGTAATCACACTGATTTCTCTGTTGGGGGAGGGGGGAAGGATAAATAAAAACTAGGATTCTATTCCTGTTACCAACAGCTACCAGAAAAGTGTGCATTTTTGAGAAACTGAACATTTTTCCGTCATTTCATCAACGAATTTAGACACTGAAATTAGGGTGGAGATAATTGTTCCCTGATACTGACAACAAACACAATACAATTACTGTAGTATTCTACGACTGAAAACAACTGTCTGAAATATACTACTTAGAAGGGTCAAATTAAGGGGGAAATGTATGATCAAGAAAAACTTGAGGTTGACTAATTTTTCAGGCCATATGCTGGGGAAAAAAAAGATTAAAGATCACGTCATGATTTTATCACTTTCAAGCTCCTTAATAACTTGTAAATGAAAAAAGTGATCACTGATCCTGCCTAAGGTGAAGAAAAATACACAAGACAACAGCAATAGGTAAAAATAAGTTTATAAACACTCAAAGCCTTTTTCCGAAGCCTTTTGATTTAAATGGCAGGAATGCTCTCCACAATGTTATTTTCTATTGCATATTTCCCCTCAACTAGGTGGAAATTTCATTCACACTTTTGTCAGGTAAACAAATTTCTGATAGCACTTTGCAAAAAAAACAACACATTGTATATCACAATTTGCCATTTGTTAATTCAATCCATAATAGGGTAACAGTAACAATAGTTATACTTACGAGAGGTGTCCTTCCCATCTGGTCTCCTTTGTCAATGTCATTTTGGTCTAAAATAATGAATAAGCAATTCTCTTTTTATAGAGCATTGACACCCAAAAATATAACTTCATTAATGTATGCAGAAATATCAATAACTTTAAAATGTCCAATTTCCAATTAAGCAAATTGGCCCTAACTTACTTGATGTTTCTGAAAAAGATTACACCAAAGCATATCAAATCTAACTATAACAAAATGTCACAACAAAATTTATTCACAAACCAATGGGCATAAATGAAGAGCTATGTATTTTTACTGTGCCCTCTCAAAATTAGAGTATTTGTAACCAACAATTACCCCGCAGCTCAGGAATGCTACCAAATATCATGTTCCATCCACTGCTTTTAAGGAATTTAAACATTTTTCAAGTCATGAGAATCCCTCACAATTACACCTTGGCATAAATAAAGATATCATGCATAAGGATAGTGCAGTTGGATGACAGGTTGCTCTGTGGGCCACTCTGCCATGGTATTCCTATGGACAAACATGTCATGTTTCATAGCCAAAACACTCATTTACATGGGAATACATATCTCCCCTCATCATGAGGACATATAATTTTAAATAATGAAAAGGTCACATATCCTGCATAATTATGCAATGACATTGGAGATATCAATACAAAATAACCTGCAACACTTTTTGCATCACAAACCACTGAAAGTATTCTAAGTTGGCTCACGCGTACCGATAGCTGTTGCCAGCTTCATAACTTAAGACTTAACTAGGAGGAGTATACCCTGGTTGGCCCATACACCGACTGTGAATAATCATTTCAACATTCCTATTTCCTTTTTGTAAAGACAGTATGATAAAATGATGAAGAATGTTTGCAATCAGATTATGATCATTCTCTTAACTGCACATCACCAGACTTTGTGCTGCATCAGAGAATTTTTACTACCTTACACTGCAACTTATATCAGAAGAGCTGGAGCACTGGAGCTAAGAAATATGTTGTGTTAAAATAAAGTTAAACATTTTACATTTAATAAAACAAAAATGTACGACTAAAGCAGTTTATACAGTATTTATTAACAAAATATCTGACAGCTACTTTCACTTACATTCACTAAGAACAGATTGGATTTGTGGTTTTGTTCCATTGATTGCTACTGCATGAAGCTGGGAAACTACAACTAAAAAAGGGAAAAGAGAATATGGAAATATATGTGTTGTGAGTATGGATGAATACATAAATCAATAACTAGGCATGAGAGAAGTCTTCCTTTTTTATCTGTTAATTGAGCAAATAACAGCTCACCTTAAGGACACCTATTAATACTAAATAATTCTTGGATAAACACCAGAGAAATCATTATGTTATCTCAGCAAAAAAGCTAAAACTATAAAGAAAAAGTATGATTTCGTAAGTATTAAACTCCAGCATCATCTGGAAAAATTAAATGGTTTTATGGAAAGTGGTGGGAAATCTGAGATCACTGTTGCAGACCATGTAGTACACTAATACAAGTGCAGTGAGTCTTCATCCAAGAGAGTCCATATCATGAATAGACACTGGAGCAGTTGAAAGCAGCTCTTGTTGCTCCTACTACCATATTTCCTATTTCTGTGACAGTAAATTTAACATTTCAAAGTATACTCATTATCATATTTATCTGGTACTTTCCAATCCCGAAATGATATTGGACCCATTTGTTGTGATGCAACTCATCCTTGCAGTAATAGCATTTTGGCTTTCTGGCTCAAGTAACATGATCCTAATTGAATGCTTGCAAAACTATTACCTCTATCAATAGCTGAGCACATTATTATGATTCTGAGGATGAGAGAAATGTACTGCTGAATGTAAGAAGAAGTCACAAGGTATCACAAACAGAGGTACAATGTCATTACCCACTTAACACTGTGACTAAAGAAATCAAAAGCAATACAGTAACATCCTATATTTTTATACAAAATGTTTTCAAGTCATATTTTTTAAAACAACAGCTATTTTTGCAAGTTTTGAAGTTTGCTTTTCACCTTGGTGGATTTGGTGCCACTATTACTACTGCTACTACTACTGCTACTACTACTACTACTACTACTACTACTACTACTACTACTACTACTACTACTACTACTACTACTACTGCTACTACTACTACTACTACTACTACTACTGCTACTACTACTACTACTACTACTACTACTACTACTACTACTATAACCTCTACTACTACGATGATGATGACAATGATGATGGCAACAACAATAACTACTACTTTTATTACTTCTAGTATAAAAATAGGTTAAATTTCTGAACAGAGTGACATACCATCATCTACCTGTTCCTGAAAAGATGACTTTACATTGGAGGGCAAATCCTCTATCATTGCATAGAGCACCTGACCTGTATTAAATAAATTAGGAAATGGGTGAATTATTACCTAATTAGACCCTGGGCTAATTTATTGTAGTGGTTTCAGCTTAGTCTGCAACTATTAGAACAGACTGGGACTGAAAAAAATCTCAAACATAACATACTACTGGTCCATACATCAACAACAATCTACAGCAATCTACATTAACTCAATATATAGACCTACTTCTAAATCACATGATCATGTGATAAAAATTGAGATTTATGCTTGGGTGTAGTGGCTGAATCAGGGGAGACAGGTGATGGATGGCAGCAAAAACTTCCTAAATTTCTTCATAATTTAACTGTTTCCCTCACTGGATTGTCTTGTTTTACCTTGACATCAACACAACATCAGTAATGCATAGAAAACTACATCAAACTCTATTTGATCTAGATGACATGGCATCCACAATAATGGACCTTCATCCATTGATTCATTAGATATTACCAGCCCACCTAACAGCATATGTACACTTGTACCTCTTCTCCATTGAAAAGAGAACATTTCATGGTTTATCACAAGTCTGACATTCCAACGATCCAGTAAACATCAGTCAAAAGGATAATCATGAAAAGGTGACTGAAACATGTAAGTGTCAAGAGTAAACTAAAGAGGATTGCTACATAAGAAAAGTCAATGAATGCAATCAGTAAAGAAGCATCAATACATTTACACCAAAGTAACAAATTATTTTAATACAACAAATTATACATACAAAAGTTGAACAACTAACTTTTTTTACTACTTTTCTTAAATGAGATAGGTACCACCATACGGGACCCATATTTCCACAACTTACAAGAGGAAGCAAAAGCAAAGAAAACAAATGGTTATTTATACTTTATTGGGTTAGGAAGAAGCTAGGGTAGATTGTGAAACAATGGAATCGGATAATGAAAAAATTATGTGCACATGAAGGATTAAGCAGACATTCAAATATCTATTTTTCCATTGCCATTGCGAAAGGGAAGCTTTAGAGCTTAAAATTGGTATCTGGTGAGTCTTAAGTGTCCTTAATCACAGACTTAGCAGAAGGCATGTCAATTTGCCTGTCATGACTACATCATGTCATATCAAGGAGTGAACTATAAGGAACTAGCAAAACAACCCCTACCTGATGAAGAGTGAAGCTATAGTAGTAACACAGGAAAGAAAGTTAAGGTACTCAATACTGATAAGAACTTTTAAACCATATCTAGATGAGGAAGGAATAGAACATCAAACAACTGTACCTTAGAGCCCTTTTCAGAATAATGTTGCTGAAACATACAAGATGATAATTAGCTTATTGTTGCACCATGCAAAACTTCAATTGAATTTTTGAGCAGAAGATGTCAACAAACTTTCTATGAGTGTAGTCACCAATGATAACTTAGACGATAACTTCAATACTTTTATATTAAGGATTAAGCAGATATCCAAATATCTTTCATTTCATCAACATGGCAAATGCTTTACTACTATTGTTTGATTTGATCACTCATGGCATAAATGCAATCACATGCATAGATGCATCTAGAACTATGTTTGCTGGATGATAAAGTCTTCTGTCAATATCCTCAACACCTTGCAAGACACTGGAAGATTCCCATGTGCAGTTTGTAGTAAAGTCAGGAGTAACTCAAGTCAATGTACTGAACACTGCTTGAGGGTACACAAAAGATCCAGCAAGATCAATGGATCAGACTCCACTTGAAAGTAGCTTTTAATAATGGAGATAATTCTATGTATGATATCATAACTAAAACAGTACAGTGGTACCCAAAAGAGGAATATACAATTAGTGTGGTATATACCTTTAAAATCTTGCTTCCTTTGACCTGAGAAGTGTTTGCATCACATCCATCAGCTTTGCATATGTACCATTGAACAATTGTGCACTCCCAAGTTGATGTAAATTGCAGCCTTGCATCTCCTTCTATCTATGGATTGACACAACATGCATGTGTAAACAAAAACTGGATAGCAACATCATATATTTCATTCTTCGATTTAAGTCTTATTTTCCCAGAAGGCATTTGTCTAATGCTCATGTATATATAATCTTAAGAAAATAATAAAAACGAATTCATACAATTCATAAGTTTCTAAGGCATCTACAGAAGGCTAAGTAGAGGAACATCATTTTCACTTGTAGGAAATGCCTGATTAGAATAGATGTTTACTACAGAACATTGAATACATGGAATATTGTTAAAGCATGATTACTTTCCTACCATAGGTATTTTTAATGTAAATTGATGATACAGCATATTTAACATTTGTACATATTAGAAAATTATTTGCCATTGAACAGGAATTGAATGTCAGAGACAACAGTTGATAAGCTGTTCAATTTCCTTATCACAACAAGACTTGAATATATATTGTATATAAAATACATAAATATATATATTATTATTTTATTATTATTAGAAAGGTGCTATTATATAGGCCTATATATATAATATGCTAAAAAACATTACCACTAAAATCATCCACCTTCTCATGACCTTTCAGAACTATGTTTCTTCTTTTCCCATAATTCATATGCATACATATATCTATAAAATACTAAAAATTACCATAAAATAACACTAAAATTATACAAAAACCTACAAATAGGTTTATATGTACATATGCAATTCTGTTCATTGAGTTATATACTATGTATTCCATTCCATTAATAGTGTGTCTGTCTGAGTACTTATACATCAATTTAATAGTTAGGCCTACTAACTATAATGATATATTTTGCCCTTCAGCTCTGACCTACATCTCCACCTTTCCAAAAGGAAAATCTCCACTTGGAAAGAGATCTTTTTCCTTTACAAAGGCATTCTAAATACAGCACATCACAGTATCATATAATAAAGTACTCC
>JAAAKL020009254.1:0-15240 GCA_010016065.2 Carybdea cf. marsupialis auct. non (Linnaeus, 1758)
GATCGCTGTTATTCATATAGGGAGATGAAGAGCCAATTTTGTTAGGTGTGCTTCTGGATATCATTATTGTTGCTGTAATTATCATTGATTCTAAATGTCATAATTTCTTTCGCAAGTGGCTTGAAATGTCTGCATGTGCTACATTCGATAAAGGAATTATGTCAAAGGCTAAATTTGGTTTGAATTGGATTAAAATACCTACTTAATTTCAACAGTGACAAGACATTATACGACAGAAATGAAAAACAGTAGTGGGTCTGACATCAATCGTGTACATGCAATACTTCGGCCAAGTCATATTCAAATAGAGTATTTTAAAAGTAGCAAAGATGTAGTAAAATATATAAAGAGCTCTAAGAAAGATTGAGTTACAAACACATATTTATTTCACAAGGTTTTATCCTCACAGGCCTGTTACATTAATGCTTTACTTCGCGTTTAAAAATCTGGTACAAAGGTTTTGGTTCGCTCCAAAAAACATTAACAATTTATCCTGCCGCTATCTCAACAACAATTTTCCGACCTTAAAGGATGTGCAACTTTGTAAACAGGCTACCAACAGCCAGTGCTTTGCAGGTTTGGATCCTGAAACTCTTCAGCACGTAGTTTCTGTTTTTGCTATGTCCATCATTGGCAAGGTAGATATTATTGGAGGCATGACTCGGTAACTGCAATTATGCACTCAATTGTGCTTCGCCGTAGTAAAGCTATACGTTTGGGACATGGTTAGAATGAGATACAACACGTAAACATCGTGTGTGTGTGTGTGTGTGTGTGTGTGTGCGTCTGCTACGTGTATACACTCCCCAGAGAGTGGACCAGAAAAAGTGTAGGTATCAACGAGGCCTAAGCTATGGGATAAATGTCGACTGTCAAATTTTGAATATGCCTGGCATAGAAGACGCGCTATGTCAATTCTGTATAGAAACTAAATTTTTACAGCTTTTTAGTAAACGGCTTTCATAATTGACACGACCCACGTCCAAGACAGGAACGGGGGTCGTTTCAAGTCTGGAAGGCGTCCCTTCTGCTTCTTGCCTTTTTGATGCAATTTTTGAAAGTGCCCTTCAACAAGAACGATCGTGAAGAAATTTGTGTTCCCTCGCTACGGATTTTTCACAATTCACAGCTTTATAATACATGAATGCAGTTGTAAATGAACTCAGTAGCTTGATATTGGGAACTACATATACGCAAGCGGTGAGTAAATGTTTTGCTTTCTGCTTTGGCCAAACAAAGAACATGCACAAATAAAATATTTTAACTACTTGGGGAGCATAGTAACCATTTTGTAAGGCTGTTTTGAGGGATTGCCACGCACATCGCTGTCCAGTCTCCTAACAGAAATGTCTTAGAATTGTCACTTATTGTAAACAACAACAAACAATAGGTAAGTCCAACAATGCATTTCCAAAATGTGCATTTAAAGTCCTTCTATATCTTTTGAAAGTGAAGCTAACGAGGTGCACTCTACATTTTTCAGCACTTTTCGCAATACAATTCATTTATCAGTGTAAGAAAGAATTACAAGATACGTACCACTGTTTGAACAGAAGCCTGAGCCAAAATAGTGAACACCAAGACGCAGACCACAAATGTCCCCATTATAAATACCAAGATACTTTGTTCTAGTTTGCTGCTAGAAAATAGACAGAGACATTTTCAGCGACATATATAAGGCATGAGCCAGGGACGTAGGAACCAGGGGCCCCTGGGGCACCTGCCCCCCCAAGATTATGCAGTAAACGAAAAGTGCCCTTTTAGTCACTCTTAAATCCAACATGTAGTATAGTGCTCTTTAAGTGAAGAAGTGCCCGTTGCTTCCTACGTCCCTGG
This sequence comes from Carybdea cf. marsupialis auct. non (Linnaeus, 1758), assembly GCA_010016065.2. NCBI lineage: Eukaryota > Metazoa > Cnidaria > Cubozoa > Carybdeida > Carybdeidae > Carybdea > Carybdea cf. marsupialis auct. non (Linnaeus, 1758). Next base: position 1,837 of record JAAAKL020009254.1, read on the forward strand.
CATGAGCAAAATGTTAGCAAGTCTAAGAATGCATTGTTTCTATACCTAATGCAATGAATAAGAATGCAGTGAACTTGGATGTAATTCATTATTAGATTATTGTTGCCCACACTCAAACTTTCCAGATAGAGTAGGGCACCGAATTAGAACTAATTCAACAACGAAAAAGTGAAGCCTGACTCTTAGTGGTGTTGAATTGAATATTTCTAAATTAACACCTCTCGGAGATATCACAAATGTCCATGTAAATTTTTCATTTATCAGTCAGTGGTGGATTGTGTTAAAGAAGTTGGATGGCAGTAGGTATAGTCACTCCAATAAACTAGCTATTTTCCCAGTATAGAGGATTGTATTTTATCTCTGCTGGTAGAGATTTAACCGTATACTAAGTGCAAGACTTACGTTATGCGAGGCTGTGTTCGAATCTTTAATTTGAGATATGGCCGCCCCTTGGCAGTTCTAATAAATGCGCCTTCCTACAGCCAAGCGTCTTGTTCTACCTGTGAAACGTCATGTGTAGTAAATACAAAGCGATGTTTAATAGCGGGCTAAAAAGTCTCAAGTGTGTGTTTTGCTAACTAGACAACAAACAATCCGGAATACCAAATTGGCCGATCGCATCTTTACGACTATGCAACAAGGGTGAATTTTCTATACCTGACTTTTTTTCGTATAAAAAGGGAAACCGCGACCTAAGAAAGGTGCTTTTATAAAATTGGAAAGTTTTCAAAAAAGTTTAAGGCTGTGTAGGGATATTGCTGTTGGTTGGTTTATTACTACGTCACATGAAACGCAACGTAAAGTAGAATAGAACAAGAGAACGTTGCAAAACCATTTTGAAATAAATCAAGATGAATCCTGGATACTCCCTTTACGAAAGTGATATCAGTTCAGTGTTATTACATGAATAAAATAACAAAGACCAGCATAAAGATAGCTTGTTGCTACGTTTGTTATATATAGTCCTGCATCGTCAGTGGAAGGTGAGTTAGTTTAGTTGGTATATGGCTGGGCTGAGAAATTGAGGGTTAATGGTTCGAGTCCACTCTCGGCCGTCAATCTGAATACTTCTATTGCGAATCCAGCAGGGAAATGGGTACCTAGCATTAGCTGGGGAAGGATTTAGGTGGCTGTGCTAGGAAACGTGATTCTTTACCTCATGATATTGCTTCCGCTCTGAAATAGAGTATAGGGCTATCTTGACCTTATACATTGTCAGAATACAGATGGATAATATTTTCAAACTACATACATAATACATTTAGATATATATATATATATATAAGGCAATCGTTAATGTCAATGTCCTTATCATTATTGTTTTTATTTGATACCTATTAGTCAATAAAACCGATCCAATTAATGTTTATTGTCTTCCTCAGTCTACCTTTATTTCAGATATGTATATACAATACGTATGTATTCATCTTTTCTGACAGTAAATGTCTTCTATGATTGCCGATATCCGCTTGAGTACTAACATAGGAAAATTGCACTGTCGAACCGTTAAAGTGAAACATATAAAACATACTACTTGTGGTGGAGAGTATTCAGGAGGCCCCTAGTCAAGGGGGGGGAGGGAAAGCTCCCTACACAAAAACATTTGGCCCCGGTATGCAGAAATTTACATGATTTCGTACATAGAGTATCTCATCACAGCTTTTACATCGCCTCCCCCCTCCCCTGCTTTGTAAAACATCTTGACCCCTTGCTGAATTCGTCATAGCTTCCCGGCTGACGTAGTATTTAGGATATAATCTATTAAATTGTCAACTTACTTATTGTACTGTTTTGTGAAGTGCTTAAATCGTCTCTTTGATGCAAGAGGTTCCAGATTCGATCCACACCAGTGCCTTAAGAATTCATGTTTGTTGAGAGTATATTTATGTCTATGTATATATACTAATTAGCAGTGGTGATAGAGGGAAAGCTGTTTTACTAAACTTCAGGGAAAGAGACGCCTTACGCAACTGCAATAATCTACCTTTCCCACAGTAACACCTTATCAAATTACCATATACAGATATACGGTTGATATATATAGACATACATATGTGAGTTTGTACCAACCCGTACTATTGATTCAGTGCGTTCTGATTTTCAACATATATTTTGTGATGAAGTGTGTAGATTGTAAAATCATCTCAGTCGTCACGAAGAACATACCTATCTACACAGGCAAGAAGTATCTTAGGCGGATTAATTTTGGCGGATTTGGCGGCATTTAGAACTTTCTACGAAATGAAGTCCGCCTGAAAATTTGTCTTCCGCGAGAGCAAATCAGCGCGAAATTAAACACGTTAAGGTATCTCTTGTTTATTCATATTGTGAACGAAAATGTATGGGTTCATATATTTACGTGTGTATGTAAGTAGGTATATGCTAAGCAGCAGTAGTAAAAGGGATAGACATACTACTGTAATTACCATAGGGTTTCAATATTATCACACGACGTGTCATCAGATGAATACTTACAATGCTTTGTTGTGTAAGGCTCTACCAAAGTGCATCAACACTCTGGCAACGGTATCAATAGCATGTGCTGGTTTGCATGTTTATACGCATGTACGTATATAGTACATATTTATACATTTATATACTTATGTGTGTATGTAAGTAGGTATATGCTAAGCAGCAGTAGTAAAAAGGATAGACATACTACTGTAATTACCATAGGTTTTCAATATTATCACACGACGTGTCATCAGATGAATACTTACAATGCTTTGTTGTGTAAGGCTCTACCTAAGTGTATCAACACGCTGGTAACGGTATCAATAGCATGTGCTGGTTTGCATGTTTATACGCATGTATGTATATAGTAAATACTTATATATTTATATATTTATATATAAATTTATATATTTATATATATATTTATAAATGTGAATAAAAATAAATAGCCCCTCTCTTGAATGCTGTTCTCTTCTGCTTCTGGTAAAGATTGATATTAAGTTTATAGAAATTTAGAACAAAAACATGCAGTTATATGAAGTAGAGCGAAACAAGAGGAGGCATTGCTATCGTAGGTCATCTATTCTGTTGATATTGGGTGGCCAATTATCATACCCTCACCTTAGATCTGTTTCAGAACAATGGGGTCATTGAGGTCCTTCCTCTTTCGTAATAAAGTCGGAATAGTAAGCTACCTTTAAGCTCAAGGCAGAAGAAAATACAGCATAAATAGAAAATAAACAAACACGAGCACAAACACAGAAATATATGAGTAAATGAACAAACAGATAGACACATATTTACGTGTATGCATGTTAAATAGCATAGCAAACTGATCAACTTCCTCAATGAAAAGACAGATCAATGAACGAGTAAAATTGAAATGTAAGTAAGCTGGCAAATATGACACTGAAACCCTACCGTATCTCATACACATCGATTCTTCATATAGTAGTATTGCAATAACTGCATCCTCAACAACCACCTGCATTCAAATAAAGCAATTGAGTAATAGGTAACATAAGATGCCAGGTAAGTAATAAGCAGGGATATGCTATTGACTATTCTGTTCAAAACAAGGTCAAATTCTCAACATCAAGAGGATGTCACATCACATAGCAACTTAAGGCGTCACCTTGTGATAACTGGTATAATTTACTTTACTGCTCTGTTTTTCATGAAAGAGAGAAAACTGTTGAGAAAAGGACTACTACATGATAGATCCTTATATAAGTGAGCTCAATTATTTTAAGAAATTTTAAACCCAAAGCCGGACTCTTCATTGACGTACAATGGACATCAAGTAATCCTGTTACTTGTGTCAATGGTCTGTGCACTTCAAATGTTCCTAGGTCCAAAAAAACCACTTGATTGTAGGCTATTACAAGTATTGAGTGGTATCTACCTCGCCAGATGGAAAATTTATCTATATAATAAAATGACGTAATGAGAAGCTTATTAAGAGGTACAGGAATGAAATGCATTGAGTACGAGCGCACTAAAAGATGCTGTGGCAATACTCAATTTCAAAAGTCAGGGAACCAAGTCAAAGTATAAATGGTTTTGTCTACACGATTTCAATACGGCTTCCCTTTAATTAAAGTGCACAGTAACGTCACTGGTAAAGCTTGATGCCTGTCACCGTAAGCACCTACGTGCTATGACAGGGCACCGATGACCAAACAGCATTCTATCAAACCAGGCATTATACAAGAAGTGCAACACAACCCTGCTTTGTGAAAGTGACAAAACAGAGGTGGGCCGTGCTTCTACATGTACTTCGGACGCCCACAGGCACACCTGCACCAAAGCCTTAGAGTTTGCCGTAGTAGGTAACAAATGTAAAGCCCGACTCCCGAGATCCGACCTCAAAGACACAGGATTGAGAACACATAGATCAGGAAAGAACCTAAAGGAGCTTAGGATGCACACTAAGGACAAATAGCAGTGGATCAAGTGGAAGAAGGACTGATTGCAGCTGAACGTTGTTTATTCTTAAATCACTTCATAGAATAGTAGAAACACATACACATATAGTTACGGTTACCTTTGTTCGAAGGCTCAGCTTGGCATGTGATGTCGCCAAATTTAACCTAACGAAAGAATGAAACTGTTTATCTTCTGTCTTCTCGCCAGGGAAACTTACAACCATAATGGCTAAAAGGAGATTTGTAGAAAAACTCATAGACAACGTTAATTAAGCATTATATCTAATCTTTTCAACTGATCGAGTATTTTCCGTCTCAAAGCGAGGTCAGTCGTGGAACGTCATTTTAGTTTCCTTCAAACAAGATTATAAACAATGTCACGTAACACTGCGAACCTCCCCTCGATATTTTAACTTTTTGGGGCTAGCATTTGAGTCCACGCTTTTTCAATTTTGAAAACAATCGGAAGCTCAACCCAGTCTTTTTCTGGAGATCAGTGAATCTTTTCACATTGCAGAGATACCTGCGTTTTGCAAGAAGACTTACATGGTGGGAGGTATTCGTTGATAGTCTTTCTTACTAAACTACTCTTACGTGTTTAGTTGAACGTAAGGTCAAAAAATTAGGTATATATTCGTTTTCCACACGCCGCTTTGTACTGAGCTAGTCGCATATATCAGAGTTTGATAACTTACTTTAGTTTCTACAGAACTAGAACATTTTGCATGAACTTTACTGACATCGCTATTTGAGAAAAGGATATCTGGACGGCACAGGTGGATACTGGCGCAAAAAAGGACAAGTTTGTGACTCCCAAAATGCCTGTGGAAACGCAATGACATAATGTATTACAGACAAAACGTTTTGTTGTTGATGAGATTTCATCTTAGAATGTACATGCGCACTGAGGTCGTACTTACAAGAAAAGAGAGGGTAATTAATAAGATTATATGTATGAACAATAAGAATGCCGCCCGACTCATGGAGAATTTATCCGTTATCTCGACGCAGTCAAATCTTAAGCTCAATTAAGTTCTTCCACTTCCTTAGACTTCCTTTTTGTGAGTACATAAAGCAGTAGGCCCTCATTCTTTTTTTTGCTTCATAGCTTAAATCATCCAAACAAAAAAGAGTATAAACGTGATAAACCTAGTGTCCAATTTCTCGTGTAATACTAAAATGTATCAATTTACCACATTGTACTCTTATTTCCTTGTTCCTATACTAATGCATCCCTTCATATCAGTTTTCATAAACGCGGTGTTGAAGAAAACGAAAGCTTACATCGTCTGGAGAGCATTTGGCGGCATTTCAGGGCTATGGGTGCCATTTTGACGAACGCGTCTGCTAGCCACAAAAAAGGATTGAATGAGATTCATTGCTTCCTTATCAGGTGATATTTTCCGGTATTTGATCATTTCGATGAACTAAAAGAAAGCACAGAAAAGATGAAATTATATACGAAGTAAAATGCCAATACCTAGATTTGAACTTCTGTGCCATCAAATTCAAAGCTGTACTATTCTGTGCTTAATTAAAGGAAACTTTTCACCCCGATAGCATTCAAAGTGATCCTTCAATTTATAAAATCACAACTCCACTAATGCAATTGCCACCACTATGTTTTATGAAAGTTATGGGGATTCCCAAGGTAAACACTTATTGGAGTGCCTATAGTATATTTTAAAGGTCTTTCTCCCATCCAATCGACACAAGTAAGAAGATAATACATACTTATTCTACGATATGAACTCCCTACGGATCATTTATCATGACCCCTCTTCTAAGAAATCTGTTAAAATTACTAAAGCACTCCTCTACAGTTTAAATAGATACTAGGGAAATAGAAAAGTATGTCGCCATCGGGATTTGAACCCGTGACCTACTCATTCACAGCGATTGCTCTACCAACTAAGCTAGGTGTTCCCTGTTGATAACATGATCTATTTCATTAGTCGCCACATTAGCTCCCAATACCCAAATGGCCGAAAACTTTAGATGTGTAAGATGATAAGCAAATTATCTATCCGTAACCATGAGTATCTGTTAATACCTAATTTTTGTTTAGTGTATGTTCTTAACTACGAAAGCTGGTGCAGTTTTCAGAGACAATGGAGCAAGTAGGACAATCTCACCTCGATAAAATCATCTATACCAATAGGGCAAAATGGTTTTCTTGCATGAGCATCTTTGAGAAGAGGGAGGAGCTGTTTGATAATCTTGATTTCTGGTAGAGTAGGGTAGTCTTCACTACTTTTGGCTACAAAGACTAGGCTAAACTGGCTAGTTCAAAAAAAATAAAAGCATAGAAATTGATTTTAACTTACTTATAATTAAAGGAAGGGGAAAGTTAACACTCTTTCCACTTTGGGAGAAAGTACGACAATGAATAGCAACTAAAGGCTAGTAAATAAGCAGTACTACAAGCATCTTCTGCTATAGACCATTTGAAACAGTCTTCAATTCCAGTAACCACAAGTTTTTTTTAAAGAATGTCATTAAATGGTGCATATGTACCTACCGCGAATAAGCAGAGGAATCAATGAGGCATTTGTAGTAAGAAGTGCAAAAAATTCGACTCTGGCATTGTATTAAGACTCAAGAGTCATTGATTTTATTATAATTTATGCTGCTGTACTCATGATCTTAGGGCTTCGATGTCGAGCACTGTTAATGTTAGTTAAATGTCCCTTGAAATGTATTCAGTGCCTTTCATAATGTTGGTAAGATTGATTATGTCCTGAGATCGTCACTACTAGCATATTAGTGTCTTGTCTTAACAGTTGAGAGGACTAAATACTTAAACCGCCTTTCGTTGGATATATACATAGTAGGAAGGCTACATCTACTTTATAATTAAAGTTTTAGAGGTAAAACCAGTAGCATGATATACACATTCTGCGCTACTATAACGTCATAGACTTAGGAAGCTATTAGTAGAATTACAAAAACATGGTCTGAACATCTTCTTTTGCTATACAGAAACAATGAACATATAGTTCGTAAACTTTACCAGTTGAGATCTAAAAGTATCTTACATCCCGTACAAATAACCTCTTTATTTATTTTCTGTAGAAGGATTCCCTTGTTTATGTTTTGAAACTTCGTATCAATGAAAATAGTTTACTCTAAATGACAGACTCAAAACAAACTTCGTGCAAATGACGGAGTAAATCATTTTTCATTTTACCTTTCAAGATCTTCGTTTGCATTCTACTAGAATTCCGAAAAACAGACAAAGACGTAACTACGTTTGTGCAGAGCTAAACCATGGTCTAAGTAAAGAGTTTCTCAACTCTGCAACGAATAGTTTCTTTTCCAAGAAAGACCACTGTAAAAGCAGAATGCTCACAGTTTAATAATATAATTGTGGCTCAGTGGTACTACACCATCCATTCTACTACCTAATTTACGCTTTAAAGCTCAAGGTCAGGTTTTCACATTTTATCTGTAAGACTGATTTGTCTATACACCTCACATCCGTGTTTGTGTTGGCAAGAAGAGTTCGTGTTTTTGTTGATTAAGCAACTATATTGTTTCTCCTTTGGCCCACTCTTTTTCATCAAATTCTTGCTATTAGGCACATTGTCAGTAACGGATCTTTTTCTTTCGAGTGGAACTGTTAAAAGTGCAACAAAGCACGTTTTATGCTTGACACATAAACTCCACTGTATAAGGTCATCTGCAAAGTCTTAGTGGCAAAGAACCCTTCAAATGCTTAAGCGATATTTCTTGTTCTCCTGAAAAAGTTCAAAAATTTGCACAAATATGCTTTTCCATGATGAACTTTACTACCTTATACTGTATTGGTTTGGAAGGCTTAGAACTGATAAGCATTTTGATAATGAAGTATTACGAAAATATAGCTAGCGGTAGTTTTTAAAAATCTCTAATAACTCTTTCGACTTTGGATCACACAGAGTTGTTTCGAGGTAATTTGACATGGGTAACACAAACCAAAATACTGAAATATTTCTGAACTATTTTTATAGGGGTTTTGTCCTTTAAATTCATTTTTTAGCTCAATACAAAACATACTAGCTTTGGCAAAAACTGTAAACAAATGTTACTGACTTACTCAACCAAAGCTTTGGGCAAAGTGCTTTGTCCCTGTAAAAGAAAAATAATTAGAAAATCAGTGAAACAACAGTAACACTCTTTTCCATTACCGTAACATTTGAATAGATTAAAATAGATTAAAACAGAAACATTCTCAAATAGAAGACTGAATTAGGCGTATACGGATCTGTTTCCCATTAATTTATCTATTTTCTAGGAGGATCAACAACTCTAAAATGTACAGGGCTGCATTAAAATTACCTTCGATGTCAAAATTTCCTGACATGTCTCCGAGCTTTGTCTGGATAATATTTCACCTGTTGCCCAAATGGTGCATGAGAGTGGAATTACCAATGTCCCCAAGTTGTTATTTTCTATAAACTTACGAGATGCCCCTACTTTGAGTCTTTTCATTTCCAATGCTATAGGAGATAGGAAACAATAGGAGACTATCACATCAATGATGGCTTTATAGATAAAAGGCATCGTAAGAAAATAGGGAACAAATCAAAACACATTTTACTGCCTCTTTTTGCTAAAGAAAAATTATGGTATGAAAGTAATATGACATAAATAGAGTGAGGATATTGAAATGAAATTGCTAAGAGGAGTGAAATGTCTACCAATAGGAAAACTTTGCTAAACAGTAAAATTAAAGAAAGGGTAGTTCATGAAGACTTAAATACGCCTAGGATAAGTTAAAATACGCTGGTATTATTTGCATTGATTTGTAGAAATGTACCATGAAAACTAAACTTATTAGATACCCGATGACTTTTGAAAGGAGTCAGCATCAATCGACATCAAGCAGAGATGATTTTAAAAGGGAGGAGAATACTGGAGGCAGTTGACTCGAATTGATAAAATCCTAGGACATTAAGTGATGTCAAGTAATATTATACATCAAGAAACGAGACAAAGGAAAGAAAACAGTAGACAAGACAAAAAAGAGAATAAAACACTAGACAACGTACAGGCTCCACATCATAACAGGATGCCAAAGGCTGTTTAGAATTGAGAATGATACACATTTGTAACTTTCCCTGCTTTTTGTGCATGATGATGTACCATTACGTACGTGTAACAGCGTCTTTCACATCCTTAATAGTGGCAAGGTAGTCATCAACAATAGGCATTTTCAGTAAAACCTTGTTGGTAAGGTTTGAAGCTAAGTGACCTATAAATTTGGTGTACCTTTCTGTAGATTATTGATGTTCTCTTTCCTCATTGTCGTAAGATTTGGTAAATGGCAAGTTCCGTTTCCAGCTAGGCAGAGGCTTCCTCCTTTACGATCATTGGAACAAGGGTGAAACAAACAAGGAAAATGAAATGTACATATCACGTTATAAAAATATGATATTTACATTGTAAAACGTAAGGTTAGGTTAGTGATACAGCAATAAATAGCGTCATTCTAGGATTTTTGCCAGTACGAGATCTACCAAAAACGGAAATATACGTTGACTACGGCAATGTACTGACCAGGTAAAATACTTTAAGATGCTTTTGATGTTTTTGTCAGTTTGAGTGAGAGATCGCCTTATCTTACTAACGCGTAGGGATATGTCTGTGGTGCTCTTCACAACTAACTACGCCGAATAAGATACGATCATTTATATCTTTGAAGGTTGAGCAATGACACTCCCTTTTGTTAGAACTGTGTATTTAAACCTATCAACTCCTAGGCTTACGGGCTACCGTTTACGAAAGTACCAGACCTTCTTGAAGCGTTAGGCAGTGTAATCATTAGTAATAATAATTCTTAATATTTATCTTTTATAATAGTATTAGTATTCCCTTTTGTTTTGACTACAGACTACATGATTTTCGTGTTGAATATTTATGTTGAAAGAGAATGTTATATATACATAGCTGTGACGGAAGCAAAACCTGCTATAGATTGTTACAAAATATTCATGTTTGTTATTATGTAGTTACTTGAGTAACAGGCATATAGAAGTCACCACTCATAAGGTATCATATAATGTCTGCATTACGAAAACACTAAAAAGTCCGTTTTACCTTCCACACAGAAAGTCCCCGAAAGTGCTTGATTCTTAGTTACTCTAGCAAAGATTGTAGAGGGGGGCTGATGCGTAAATCCTTCATTGTCAAATTGGAGTGCAGCTGAAACAAGGCGGCGTGGAATAGTAACATCATCAGAGACAACTAGTACATGCAGGCTGCTATCATGACTAGAGGTTGCCCAGTCTTTTGTATCTCCTTGTTCTTCTGCGTCTCTTGACGACAGCAAACTCAGAAGCAGTGCTAGTTTGAGGGTATGGTATACACCCCCAGGGCAGATAGATGCTAAACAAGAAAGAAGAAAAACTGTTAACATGTCAAATGTAGATTGAGATTAATTGGAAAAGTCACATGTCAGCGTGACCTTGCGAAGGCTATTCTACTTCTAAGGTACTATACTACTAGTGTTGTAATTCGTTCTAAGATTATGCCTCGTAGTAATTATTTTTTGAAGAATCTTGACGACTTACATTTTCAAAATGGGTTCATTTGGAAAGAAAGCCAAATGGGAATACCAAAATGTTTGAAAAGCCAACAATACCTCTTTACAACTCATTTCCCTGTATGAGAATTCGAATGCACGAGTAACCTTACTGTTATGGTAATAATAAAGTTTTTGGTTTCTCTGTCCTTTCTAACTGATATGTTTTTATGGAATGAGAAGCACCAGTTACTGCACATGGTTATTATTATCTAGGAAAAGCTATTAGATAGGCAGATGAATGAGTAAACGTGAGTGTGAAATACAGTATCAGAAAGCAAAGGAACAACAAAGAGTTGGTTACTTGTATCTAGATATCTAAAGCCCAGAACATGCACTAGCATTTGTCCTCGTACTTCAGTGATCTTAAGGAGTAAATTTTTACAAGTAGTAAATTTTCGTGAATTGACACACTCCAAAGACATGGCGAGAATTAATTTCACGAATTGATGATTTTGCAAAAGTTAAGAATACCCTTTCGATTCCATGTTGGTAAGATACAGCAACAGACAGCGAAAAAAGTAAAACGAAAAGAACATGTTGAAAATAAAAAACGTAAACCTTGTTTTTCTAGCATATTTCTTTGGCCACAAAATTGGACGTGGTAAATGTTATGAACTTTCTATAAAACACTTAAATTGAAAACTTTTTGTACTCTACTTTCGCAAAATTAAGGTTTGTAGGATTGTGTGGGAAATAAATCTCGCGTATTCGTGATATTTGCACATTTTAACTCCCGTGCAGATTAATTCCCGAAAGGTTGTCAATTCTTAAATAATATTTTGTGCGTGTTGTGAGTAGGAACTATAACGGTTGATGTATTTGCCAACCTTTTCAGTATAATACAGTAACATTTTTTACAATTTGTCGTCACTTTCACTGTTATCAGGCAATAAAAAACGATCGAATAGTTGTCTGCTCTGCTCGAATCACTTTAGGAGTCTCAGGACGTACAATAAATAAACAGTTGGGAATTTTTAAAGCAATGGTGGAGTACCTTGACCGATAACACTTAATTCTTACAATTCATGCTGTTTACAATGTCTAACTGGGTACATTCCCTAACACAACAAGAAAGACACGCTCCTGTATCAGCAAGAATTATAACTGATCTGTCAAAACATTGTCGTGTATTAGTACTTAGATCGTTCTAGAGTCATATCATCTACATGTCATGAAATAGAAAAAAAAGATATATATTTGTCAATGCTTTAATTGCTTACCTAAAAAACAATATGCTAAGCTTGATGCAAAACTCCACGGCGAAGTTAATCTGTCTAGAAAGATAAGACCTGTCACGTGTGAATATGTGTTCATTGGGTGGTTACCCATTAATGCACATTATTATTTATAGCGATATAAGTAAATAGAGTAAGCGCATCAGAACTTCATAAAGAAACAGCATCCATGATATAGACATAGTTGTTATAGCTTTTTCTTGACATAAAATAGAATTGATAAATAACTTTGAAGAACATCAACATGTCCTATTGGATATAATGAAGAGTTCAGGTTAGAAACATGCATGTAATGACTGTTTAAGTTGGTAAGCGACAGACATGAAAATGAAAGTGTATGCACTTGCTCGTTGATGGAGCGAAAATGGAGCAATGATGCACAGTCATTTTTAATAGACTTAAAATATATTATACTAGTTATAACATACACAACGATGGCACCGATAAAACTTTTCTGATTCCCTGTAAAAAGTTTTTACCTTGGTATAATCTTTCGATTCTCTCCGGGAGTATCTTTGGATAGAAAGGTCCAGATGAAATTCCTGAGAACTGAGAAACAAATAATTATTTTTTATTTCCTGCTTCCTCTCTGCAGTGTTTTGCTGACTACTTAAGGTGTAATAAGAGCTGTTAAATAAGACACAGAGTTATGGGCCATAGAAAATGTGTGTTAAAACTGTAATCAGAAACATCCAGTAGTATTAAATATGGGAAACATCAATATCGGTTCTTCATAGCAGATGTAATTTGATAATCTGATCATCGTTATCATCAATTAAACCCTGTGCAATTACATAAGATTATCACGTTCAATGAATGACTTGTTCTTGAACGATAAATAATGTTTTGGTTCAGCAAAAATATATTTTTCTGAAAGTTTATATCTTCATGAAGAAAACCCTTTTCTTTGTTAAATTGGGCTCTGTGAAAGAGATAATGCTTAGCATTAAAAGCAACGGTTAATGGCTTATAAAATGTTTGAAAATGTGTTGTATATACAGTGAGATTCTAAATCTTACCTTTTTTATTGAAAAGGCCTGTAAAAAATACAGCGGTATTGAGGTTAAACAGGAATAAAACAGAAGAAAGGATAATGTCCCAGTATAGCTTCGAAACAGTTTAATGACGTGACGCACTCCAGCACATTCACCAAACTCAGAAATACTAGAATAAGAATAAAAAATATAAAAGCAATAAGGATTTCTCTTCTAGCAAATTA
>JAAAKL020009255.1:0-15239 GCA_010016065.2 Carybdea cf. marsupialis auct. non (Linnaeus, 1758)
AGCTTTTTAGTACAAAATGAATTCGCTATTTCGAGCAGTTTTATTATTCTGTACCATCAACAAACTTTTCGAATATCATACTTGAGTGGTACATAGATTATTAATGGAGTTGTTGTTAGATAGTGTGCACATAGAAGTTGATCTTGCCTAAAGCAGCTCAAGACATACTTGTGTTACAACAGCGTGAAGGTTAACTTTAGTCAGTTGGTGTGCACTGCACAAGTATTGTGGAAGGACAAAATAAGGCGTCAATCTCAATTTAAATGTTTCTATTGACCCTTTTTAAGATGACTAAAAGATTATGTTAGCATTCCAAGTTTACGGGTTGCTGGGAAATCAAAAGCAATAGTTTCAGTCAGTGGGTTTTGCAGATGATCAAGAAATGTTAACAAATTCAGCGGAATGGTTTGCAAATCATAATGAACAACTTAACCAGCGTGGTAAATGATTATGTCAGGCGCGTATTTGTGAAGAATACAAAAGGTGATGAAGATTATTAAGAACTGGTCACCTGAAAGCTTAGTATTATGGTCGATGTCTAACAGTTAAAGTAGGTGAGCAAGTTCAGTTCATTAGGAAGTACTATGACAAGCGATGGATGAACGGAATGTAAGTAACGGTGAGAGTGACAATGGAAAAAGAAGAATTCACCAGAAATGAATTCCTACTGACATAGAATGTGAATGAATAAATAAATAAAACAAATATAAATAAACTGATTTGTAGCGTTCTCCTCTATCGAGCAGAAACATTGAAATTGAAAATGGGGGACATTAAGCGAGCTGTGGCATGTGAAGTGTGATTATGGAGGCGGGCGGAAAGGATATCTCAAACAAAAATGGTTTCAAATGTGAATATTTTAAATGGAGTTTCAGATGGGAAGTCCCTACTCATTACCATCCAGCATCGGCAGAAGAAATGCATGGGTCATTTGCTGTGCTACCACTGTATGTTAAGAACCGCCATGGAAAGACGAATGCTTGGAAAACGCACAAGAGGGAGAAGAAGAACTATAATGCTAGATGACGTGAAAAAAGGAAATACCTATTTTGATTTTAAAACGGTCAGCTTATGTCAGCAAACGTTAGAACAACAGGAATCTCCCCTGAAGCAGAACACCAAACCTTGAAGTAACAGCCACAAAAGAACATTATCAGTTCTCATATCACCACGTACTAGCTTCATTGTAACGATGCAGGCACTCAACTGTTCCTATCGTCTTCCCAAAGTTTAAGGAAATGTTTTGTATACACCAGTACTGTAGGAACTCGCACTTAATTCGAAGACAGATGAACCTATAAACGAGATTCCCACAAGAGTTACCTCAGCTGCACACATTCGTTAATTAATTCAAGGTTGACAACCATAAACTAGATCTATCTTTAGTTTGAAGATATCTAAACATGTTTGATAACGACAAAATTGTTCACTGACACTGACACACAGTAAATTGCCCGACGATTGCTTTCAGTTGCTCTTGACATAAATTCGACGGTCTAAATTGAAATACAAAATAATATACCTACAATTAACACACTATCAAAAAATTACGGCACAAATTAAACGATATATCAATATCATCAATAACGCAAACAAAATTAAAACTTTGCAACAAAGAAGCAAATGTTAAAAGAAAGATTACTTACTTTCGCTAATTTGAGGTCCTGGGCTTGAAAACAACGCTGCCCTGGGAATTGCAACTTCTACCTAATAACCAGGCCTCATACGTGTAGTAAAGCGTATGTATAAATGATGCCAATGGAATTCATGACGTATCAGAAGCTCGAAGTACTGCCTAAATGAATGAAAAGGAAGAAAAAGATACTAGCATTTTTTGCTGTGACTAGTATTTGGTTTAAAACGTATGTTCACAGCTTTAATCATTTTCGAAAATAGAAAACGGCCACTCGCACAGAAGTTAATTGTAAAGACGAGCTGGGATTCTCCCTATTCTATAAATTCTTTGCGACAGTTTTCTACCTTCATTTCAGATGACTGATGTGACCAGTGCCTGGCGGAAACGTCTTACACCAACAAAATGAAGCCCCGACCTGCACCACTCCGGCAGCTGCGGTTAAGGGCGCAGTACTTTTTGCTGTCAAAGGAATAATTTTCTAAAATATTTCTTTAGAGTCATCTAATAATGGATAAAGGATTTCTCAGTACACATCTAAGCAAGCAAGCTGGAAGCAATGGCCTTCGGAGAACAGAGGAGCCATAATAAATTTCCTGAAATTTTTTATTCACATCTAAAAATGCGTGAACAACTGATTAAGGAAAACATTGAAATTTCCCCGTTGAAAGCCAGTGGAAACCACACGTCTGCCCGAAGAGTAATATTTACATCTCAAAATGATTTGTTGGTGTTACAAAAGAATAAAACTGCACAAAACATTAAAAATATTTTAGTACTGAAAAGCTTTTTTCGTCTGACACTCCCCAGAGTACAATATCGTCAGAAATAAAGATTGAGAAGAAATCAATGAAACTTATACCCAACTGTGTTTTATGAGAAGCCAATCAGAAGTCTGAAAGCTAGATTAGTGTTGCTTTGACCAATCAGTGACTGTGGAACTGAATTTCAGTACTAAAATGTTTCCGCTGTTCCGTGCAGTTGTATTTCAAAATGAATAAACATTGCATATGGTCTGATCTCACTAAGTTCCTATGACAACGATGTGTAAAAGACCAAACATATTGTGACAAGTAAGCTTTTATGAAGTGACTTCACTCTGTCATGGCAAGAAGTAAGTTTGAAGGAGTTTCAGAAATCAGTAATAATTCAAATCAATCAAAGCAGATAGAAGAAGGGATCACGTTTCACAAAAGTTTCACAGTTTAAAATATTTTAAGAAGTCTTCAACAAAATATTAGGCGTGAATTTCACTGCCGTCGGAAAATAAATTCTTTACGCTGTTAAAAAGGAGCTTCTTTGCAAACTTTTTCGCGTCCCAAAATTGATATTGGTCTGTCCGGCAATGAAAATTCCACAACTGAAGTATAGTTTAGTGTACTACTCTGTGTCCAAATAATATACCTACAATGCACAATGACCAAAGACGCCTAAATCCCATTATGGTGTCCCAAATTCCCAAAGAACAGCTGGGATCTTCATTTTCCCACTAGGACAAGGGTGGGTTCATCAACTCCTACCACGCTCATCTAGGTTTGCAATGTATTTTTCCTTTGAAATGCATTACGATCAATCAAGAGTTCTACATGATATTTAACAATATTGAAATTTTCCCATCGGAAAAATTTGGTGCGAAATCTACAAAAATAAAGATGACTAAGCAAGTAGTAATTTACAGACAAATGTATATAGTGAAAGCCATCGAGTATCTATATTTCTCTGAACAAACGCTAGGGTTCTGAAAGTAATCCTTATTCTGTTAGCTATTTGCTGTTCAAGATACTTTTTGATTTCTGACTTACGTAGTTACAGTCTCAAATACGAACA
The DNA here is from genome assembly GCA_010016065.2 of Carybdea cf. marsupialis auct. non (Linnaeus, 1758). Taxonomy (NCBI): domain Eukaryota; kingdom Metazoa; phylum Cnidaria; class Cubozoa; order Carybdeida; family Carybdeidae; genus Carybdea; species Carybdea cf. marsupialis auct. non (Linnaeus, 1758). The sequence continues at coordinate 3,461 of JAAAKL020009255.1, forward strand.
TATTATCATGGCTTTTTTCAATATCAAATTCTTCATGATCGAGTAACCCTTCAACGGAAGTCTTTGACTTGACCAGATTTTTGTTACTTGTCAATTTTTCCAGGGTTTTCTCGTCAGTAGTTCTTGAGACGTTTATGAAAGGAAACCACTTTATCGATTATAACATTCCTTATGAAAATGCAGATGGTGTTACTATGGGGTGCCCTATATAGTTCCTTTATTTGCTACTACATTAGAGTCCATCTGAATGGTAAAGCTTCGACTGATTAAGTATAAAACTATGGTAACATGATCCAAGGCACTTAGTTTACACGTTACAAATCCGCCCATGTCTCTACATTAATGGGAGGCAACCATTTTTGGTTTAATAAGTTAGCATAAATTTGTGCCTATTATGGCTTCAACCATACATGTGTGCGATCAATGCCCCCTATCACATTGAGGAAACGCTTGTGCCTACAAAATAATTCCTTTTGGCTCACAACTTTCATAAAGCCACATAAGTGTTCATATGTTTGGCATGAACTTTATAGACTCTCCAAATGTAACATGAGATGGTGGATCAAGAAATGTTCAACATATCTCCGATACCCATTTCAAATACTCCAGAAAATGCATCATTTTATAAAGCAGCACAAAAACGTGCAACTGAGTGGACTGGCTTTCCAAATTCTCCCATATTTCCATGCCTTCGCGAATACGAGGAACAATTTACTGAATCACTCTTCGATCGACTCGTAACCTTTGTATATGCTCCCCGTCATCAAAACGTATCAAGTGAATTAACGCTATCTTTGCATATTTTGTTCGGTGATTTTTGGGAGAAAATATGACGACCATCCTATCCGTCGCAACTTTCATTCCGTTCTTAAACCACGTAGCGATGACTTTCAAGCATTCTATCGATTTACCAAATTCGATTTCCATACCCGAATAAGAAAACGAGGGCTTAAGCATAATCAACATTTATGCATGCGACCTTGCAGACACGATCGCGAGATCGGCGCGGGATATAAAGAATCAAGTTAAGTTACCCTTATGAATATCACCAAGTTAGTCTGAGAAGAGCATTGATCAGCATAGTATCTCGACCAGATTCTTACCCCCTTTGGTTTGGAACAGAGGCGCTCAGTAGCCTTGACCTGCGCACAGAGCATTTCTAACTATTGCAATTTTCCTTTTGGCTACTTAACACGGAAGGGGGTCAGCGCTAACGACAATAAAACGGGGCCTAATAATACAGAAATATATCACGACGTAGCACATGGTAGCGTAAAAATTCTTTCCTTGATCTACACTCAATGCTAAGGCATTCACATTTTTCAGAGTCAAGTTTACCATCAGGTAAAAGGTAGAGGCATTTACAAAAACTTAACAAAAGTAATGCCTAGGTCTTAAATGAGTTTATCATTGACGACAATAAATCAACTTGTTGTCTGGCATTTAATGCTCAATGTATAATAATGTAAAAATACAATTTTCGATTGTAAGTTCTCGCACAAAATTACAATATTTGTATCAAACTGATGTACAAATGTTCGAACATGTCAAAGTAACGAAATAAACCCAGCAATATCAAACAATCATTGAATCTGATTGTGAACGAGAAATTAAAGAAAAGGTGCAATAAAGTGGAGAGTACGGTGAACAAAATCCAACTGTATCAAATGACGAAGAAATAACTATTTGTAAAGTGAAGATTTCATTATTAATCTCACAAATACTAAGATAATAGTAATCATTTTTTATTAATGAAGACTTTAAAGTGTACCTCCTCCAGTGGTCAGAATCTTTTTGATATCTTTTCATTTTGCTTCAAGGAATCGAACTGTCACATTAGTTTTTGCCTCACCCACACTTTTCCGTAGTTATACGTGATTCTTTAACGAACTTTTTCCAGAACGAGGCAATTTTTGACGTCGTAAGGGACAAATCTGATGTCATAAGGAACCGAGAAGTTCAGTTGTTGATGCTGAAAAATTCAACACGAGGTAAACATATCGGCGTCCAGCAATGATGTTTTAAGCTCCTTTACACGGTTTTACGTGAAATACACTCAACGTACGGCAAAAAGAGAATAGCCAGAGGCTTTCCAGTCAGTAAAGTAAATAAAATACCAAAAACGTTCTGACCACTGGAGGTACACTTAAAGTCTTGGTAGATGGAAGTGGAAAGAGATGAAAATGGCCTGTAATCTGTGAGACATCTGTATACTATAATTCCCCACAGAATGAGCTAAAGTAGATCTGTAATGCTTACTTGCAAGCCAGAGCTGTCTTCCAAGTTTATAGAGTCATTTCCCTGATTCCTTTGAAAGCATTTGGGACACGAGGCCTATAAGTCGTGCATTAATGTTACTTGCAAACTTGATACAGACAATATAGGAACAGACATTATACATTAGTTGCCATTGGCTGGAACCGTATCGAGCCCTACTAGTACCGAAAATAATTACTACACAAAGCAACGTAACAATAAAGTCGATGATTGTGGAAGACAATACAACTTCGTCGATCGTCAGCTTGCTGCTATGTATCTGCTTCTCACTGCGTCAATGAAAGATACAAATCTAAGTACTACCTTCACATGAACCAGCCCCCCCCCCCCCTAAAAAAGTGAACTCAGTAGTGCAGCAGTTAAGTGAACGATTCTAACACCCCCTCCAATCTTATTTTTTCCTATTTCGGTATTCTGCTTTTGAATGCCATTCGTACATCAGAATATCCTGGCCGTCTGTACGCAAACATCAGTAACTGATACTCTCAATACAAGCTTTTTAACGACTGCCAATCGTAAGATGTCGAACACGTGACTACACACATCTACACCAGTCACTGAACCGATGAACTGAGGGGTACATAGCTTAAATAGTCAATTTTGGAGCTAAATCCCATATCCATATAGGCGATGTAGTAATACCAATATTACATAAGGTTACATAAGGTGTGCTTGACTGAAGTAGTCAGAAATGGAGAAAAGGAATCCCTCAAAACCTTCGGATAGAAATACCTGGATTGGCAAAATGGAACTAGCAACTTTGAACGAGTACAAATGAACCAAAAGACATGGACCAGCAAACGTAAACTAGCACTTGGGCTACCGAACGTCGCCAATGGAGGCATCCTTAGGAAAAATAAAATATATAAAAAATTTTGCTTGGTCAACTCATGGTCATCATATCATTACCTGATGATGCAAATTATCAAATGACGGGCGGATATGTATCACCCAATCCGCTCGTACTGCAACACTGTCGCTAAAACGAGGCCTATCCTGACTGTGAGGAAAATTATCAAATTTGGTCAAGACAACTTTACATCAATAATACTAAAAACGTACTAATGTTTTTCAGATATACATATAGAAAATGTGTGAAAAAAGGGTCATCTAATTTCATCATTTAATATGTGAAAGAGGTCAACTAATAACAATACATACATTAGTGCGAACATATGATATGGTGACTCGGCATTAACTCGTATTGTGCAAGAGTAACATCTGTCTGGCATTAAGCTACTAGCGAAAAGAACTACACAATATTCCTTTCCCTGCTCCACAAAATCCACGCTCTGAGGGCTGCGTTACACTGCGCAGGATTACTACAATACTGGAATTTTTTTACTCCGCTCCGGGAGATGGAAACTGATGTTTAGAAACTTACGCTGACACTATAACAGATTAAGCTACCACAGGTCTTGCGTCACATTTGTAATGACACAGAAAAAATTGTAGAAGAAAGGTTGGCTGTCTAAAATGATACCGACAGTCAATGGCATTGCATCGTATTTGCCGAGTTAAAGTTTATCGGATTGTCCTGTTGTAGTGTAAACAAACCACTTATCTGACAAAAAAATTTACCGATATTACAGTAATCCGACACAGTGAAACAAGGCTTGGACGGCAAAGCCATAAATACATTCAAGAGAATAATTTACCCTGAGTAGAAGAAATCGAAGCTGTCTTACGCTCTTTTCAGGTGGTGTTAATAACGATAATTTAGGATTGGAAGTGATTAAATTGGAGACATGTTCAATCCAATAATTTTGCTGTCCAACTAGCTTTGTACACTAACGGAGCACGGTATCTACGTTGCCGCTTGCTAAGAGCCACACAACGCCCAAAATTTATGGGACTATGACCATGACCACTTTATATCTTATTGTACCAGCACCAACTCCTATCGTTGCAGCGGGCAAAATAAACGTTCCAAGACTACCCGGGAAACATGGTATCATATGAAATCCATATCGCGTCAACCATTGATTGTACAGCCCTACACACCTTACCAGGTCTGCATTTGTATCCTAATGGAATAGTGCAACAAAATACATACTATCGCACACACCTTACAAAGTATCACACATAAACTATATTGTATCGTAACAGCCAATGACAGCATCGCACTACCAGATCTATAACAAATCCTTAAAATAGCCTTGAAAGACAAACAAGACCATTGTTGTAGTAGGCCTCCCTAGTCTCCAGTCCTATATCGCATATCATTCAATAATCTTACAAACATAATATATACTATCATTCCAGTCAATAACAGTGACTGTCTGGTTACACATGCTGTTTTGGTTACCTATTACTTGAGTATACTTTGTATAGTACGTATTACATGCTTCCATATATGTATGTGACACTCAGGCTCCACTAAACTGTGACATGATGTACACATACATGTATATATATGCATATATACACATGTACTAGTATGTTCAGTGTGGTCCAAGCTCAATAAAAAGCCTCTCTGCGTCCTCGACAGAATTTACGGGCAGAGAGCACGAATAATTCTGACAAAGATATAGCGTTGCTTTGCCATCAACTTGTATCATGGTTTGAAGAGAAGGTATCCGTTCAGCTAGCAAAGTGTCCTGTGATGCTTCCCTTCTTAGTAGAGTCACTTTGTTTGGCAGAAATCGAGATTGCACAAGCCTAATCATGGTCTTCGTATCTTCTCTTTCTGGATCTCCAACTATCACAATCTGCATGAAAAGTCAAAGAACTGTCATCATTTCATTTTAATTGACAAAAGACATGCATATTATACACGTAGATACTTCCTCCCACTGCATTCAGATGCAGTTCGGTACTGAGACATGGACAATCATTTCACTGATTTAAGACATTAAACAAATTAGAAGAACAAAGCAAATACTAGATTCAAGTCTCTGCTTTATAAATTCACTGACTCACTGATTCAAAATTTGCAGCTGCTTGATGCTCTGCGTACTAAATCACTCGCGTCCGATCTCTCTTTCAACGTGCTGGAGAACCTAACCATTCAACAATACCTAACATAACATTCAAATAGATCTTTATTATGGAAACATCAATTTTAACAACTGCTTTATAAACATGTGTTCAATACATTACTGTGTAATTATTACGACTAAATACTTACTCTTAACGGTTGCTGTTACATTAAAATAAAAAAGTATATCATTCCTAAGATATTCTCGCCTCCCACTTCAACCTACTTCTTTGAGAGGTTAAGAATCCAAAATCTGTCTCCGCTCTATGGATATTGCGGTATTCAACAGTAGTCGAAAAACTAATACTGGGATATTAAACAAATGAGGTATAACCTCTTTCAAAATAAACTATCTAATCAATATAACCAAAGAAATCCCCATTTTGGAAGCCAGTTGCCACCTAACCCATTTTCTATATACTGTGAAACTTTGCATACGGACAGCTCAATGTCTTGGTGGTATGTATCCTTGCAGTTAATCGTCTTACATTACAAGAACCCTCTGTGGCAAACGTTTTAAGCGTTAAACGTCCTACACTGAAAGCAGCCCATGGGCTGTGTGTCCTACAGTCAAGTGTTCTATGAAGCAAGTGCACTGCTTGGCGAGAATCGTACGTAGTAAATGCCTAATATGGTAACGGTCCTGATGTTAAGTGTGTATAGTTCGTATTGCTTTTCCTCGGTTCAAATTGTTTTTTGGTTTGTTTTTCTTGTTTTTTATCCTGTTAACGCCTTTATTATCTCATTTTGTACGTAGTGAGACGAGCCCACTTTCACGGGGCTTGTTCATCAAGTCACTTACCTGTTGTGGCGTTTTGTGGACAAGAAATAGCCCATTAACCATTTCTGGAACAGCTAAAGGGATCTGAGAAATCCTTTTCTCGAAACAAATTAGAAGCTTAAAAGCTTTGTCTTTAAGTTCTTGATTGTTTAGAAGAACAGAAAGCCGCATTAAATTGGAGACTGAAACAGAATTTGCACTGGGTTCAGCTCCATCTTGCGCTGTTGGAGAGATAGAAAGGTGAAGAATCGACGTAAATTCTGCTGTTTCGGAAGAGTCAACGCAATAGAACGAACATATCCTTATAAACCAATGCTTCCAAAAAGTGAGAGCTGGTTTCTTCTCACGGTCACTACAAAAATAAGATGTAAGAGGATTCAGCCAAATTCGACCGTACATACGTACTAGCTGAGACTTTTAGACATTATTTCTTTCCATTATCAACTTCATATTTCACTACCTCCAAAACTTGAATAAATATTTTCCCCTATGCAAAGTTCCGAATGGTTATAAATACACATTAACACGAACTAGTTTTCTATATACAAAATCTGGGTGCGCTTCAGGAATGAGAGAACCTAGAAAAAGTTCGAAATGTCAACAAGATAACAAACACTCTGTGTTAGCGTCTTGCATATAAGCACTTGATGTTTTCAATCCTGGAAACGTTCAAAAATTATAGAAAGTTTGAGAGTCAAAGTTTGCGATAGTGATCGAAATTGCCGTGAATGTGAATGTTTCCGTTCCAGACTCTGCGAAGTCAAAAACACTAGTCAAAGTGAAATAACAATGTGTATAAGACCAACGATTGTTTCAGATCCCGAGGCAATATGTAGTCAGGCACTTGGGAGGTACTGAGACTCAGCTATACTCTCTTAAAATCTTATATCAATAATGCGGGACGCCTTATGTGGAGAAAGCGACGTGTGCTGCGGATAAATAGGACAAGCGTCTGCGCCTCATTTCCATACTTGTAAAGTAAATGGTTAAATAGAATCAACAAGATCAAATATGTTCTGCTGAAGTAACCTTGAAGAGTAATCTTGTCTTACTGAAAATGAGACCCTTACACTCATCTGGACAAATTGTTTTAGAACATAACAGAGAAATGGAACAAACGTCGAGAAATACTATTGTTTAAAAAGATACTGAGAAACAAGGAAATATGTTACTAACGGGATTAGAAACCGCGACCCACGCATTTGTGGCGGGTGCTGGCACAGCTGAGCTACGCGAACCACGATGACAACATCCTCTCCTTCTAAAGTTGCCAAGTTTACTTGCGATTCTGTGGTGATGGGCAATCGATATCCAGCTCTAACCAACTTTACAGACCGGCTTCTGTGTGCTATTTGACTTCACCATGGCATGATTGGCATCTCTTGTCACAGAGTGTTTATCGGTTTGTTGGTGTGGCAGACGTAATGGTAAATTTTCACAGATTTGCAGGTTATGATACATCAGAAGGGCATGCAAAAATCTTCTCATTTTCGTAGATTTGGCGAGCAATGATAAAGGTGAAGATAAATTTACAATCATAAAAAAGACTTTCAAAAAGTTTGTTGGTGATACAGAACAACAAAAAGGGTTTTTTGTCTGTCACTCAGAGTACAAAATCGTCTGAAATTATTCTTAAGATAACCACTTTTGACCTGAGGGTCAGAGTTTTAGACTTTCGGAGTTTAACGAAGTACATGAGTTATATAATTTCAGAGTTCAGAGTTGTATTACTAAGTTATGTAAAGAAATATGGAGAACAAAGATGATCTTGTCTTACATAGGTTCTTGTTCTAACACGATCTGTTAGTACTATTTAGTACAAAGGCTGTGAACTCGGTGATGACAGGTTCCATTTACTCTAGTCGCCGGAAGAGTTTAATAAGCTAATGATTGCCACATCTACCAATGAACATGAATGAATTGTTAACACTAATATTTGATAGTGCTGATCACAAAATTCCTTAAAATAGAAATTTCTAAATTTCGAAAATATATACAGAACGATTAGTAGTTGTTTTAGTTATTTAGACGAGTAATTGCCAAAGTGGAATAAGTCCCTTGAAACAGGAAATTCCACTTGGCTAGGAAAGAGGGAGCGTACAAGGGTCGCTCATGACCATTTCAGGCCTTTACACGAACTCTTAATATCCTATTAGCCAAATATCAATAAGCATTTAGGTATTAATGAAGATGGAATATACTTTTACGGTGAAGCAATCAGGAGGCCGATGGAAAACATGGCTCGATTTCCTCAAAAAGTGTCGTTTCGGTAAACTTTGTGCGCAAAATAATTAAAAAGGAGTATTGAAGTAACAGCCTTGAAAAGTTTTTACTAATGAAATCCGAGCAAATGAATTTCTCTTGTATGTTCAAAATGGTTTTACCCCCTCCAACACTGGAGGTTCCAACGATGCATATTCTGAGTTGATAACACTTAATTAATTTGAAGTGCCTCCTCTCAGTAATCAAACCAGATTTATGATAGTCATAGCTTTAAGAAGCCCACATGGCCAGAACGAGATCCTTTGTACTTGGGGGGAAAGCTGTATATTTTAAATTTTAACTTTTCATAATCAAGGCTTTTTCATCAAATAGATCTATTTAAGATAGATATTTTACGAAAAAAGCTTTCTAAACATTTTATACGTTTGAAATAAGTTAAATAGATTATATAGAATAGGGACTGTCGTTACTAATACTTTTTAGGCATAAAGCGCAATTGAAACAGGCCCCTACTTGGTAAACCCCGTTTTTTCAAAATTGGCAAAACAAAATATTTAAGTAGTATATAGAATATTATGATATTCTCAACCCATCTTTACTTTTTGAGATTAGTGATAAATCCATCCATTTCTATTGGCATAAGACTTTCTTTTCAAATAAAACTTTTCGTTTAAGTGTTTAATTGAGTCCTACTGCAAATCGTGTGTCTCAAGTTTATCACCTGCTTGTGAATTGGATCTCCCTATACAGGAGTGTTTGCTTGCGTTTTTGTAAGTCATTTAAATGGGAATAGGGCAACATCCACCTATTCTAACTTAAAAATTTGTCAATATATTTCTCTCGCAAATTGATGGAAATGAGACACGTCTTTGGGTTACCCCTTTCGTCTCATCCGAAGTAGCCTATCCACTTCCTTCCTACCTACCTTGTATTAGTTGAAAGTGATTGCCTCGCTTTAAATGATTTCAGTACATATTTTCTTCATAATTACTTACAAAATGTACTTGCGCCTTACAAAAGTCTCGGGAGCTCTACAAACGTACTGCTGTCAAACGACTTAACTTTGTAGTACAAAAGAATAAGGAGTACTTCTCTAGTTTTTTTCATGGAGTATTAAAAAGCATAGATAGTATTTGACGCTGTTTCAGAGCAGCATCAAGCGAGAACCATTGGCAACACTTTCTATTAAACATAAATAATAAGATGATATCTAGTGAGGTTTATTTAGCCTTGAATGACAGTAACATTTATGTTAACTGATAATTGTTAGGAATAAGTAAGGTCTCATGTTCCCGCTCCCAAATTTATCAATTGATCGATCAATGAAGTTTAAGTCTCGATCAATCAGTCAATTAAGTGTTAGCCTGTCAACTTCAATTTTGATTGTGACAATTTCAATCTCAAAATCAAATCAAGGGAAGACTGCTTATATGTCCTAAAAGCGAATTTGGAAAGTTCTGTCATTATGTTTTAAAAACTCTATCTATCTATCTACTCTATCTAACTCGACTCTAATCTACTCAGGGGTGACTATTTAATATACTCTGTACTGTCTCATCACTTTGTCTTCTTCTGATACCGTTTTACTGCTTCATCTAATGATCTTCCTCTTTCAACACATTTCTATTGCGTTAATGCGTCTGCCCGTCCCCCTCCTTGCGTCTGGTCTACATTTAGCACAAATATGTCACTACAGGGATGACACAGGGAGACTTACTAAGTTGCAAGGAGTAGCTGCTATTGTTTCCTGCTATTGTTTCTTGCTTGCTAAGTTAAAACACTGTTTTGGCTTGCACTACACGAAAATTCATTTCAAGTTCAAGTCGCTTCGTAGTCACATCACTTCAGACTCGCGTATGAAATGAAAGATGTCTGATTGTGATATCACTTGATCTGCCTTAGCTGCTCTCCCAAAATCGAAATCCTTCCTTGGCTTCACAAATTTCTTCTCAGGAGACCATACGGCCCCCGAATTAAAATCACTGACCTGGTTGTCCCCAGCATTAAACTACCGTTAATCCTTGTCTCCTGCTTTCAAAAGCCAAACGTTTCCTGACGCAATTCCCGAATGAAACAACAAAAGCATACTGAATTCTTCCTTTTGCATTTTCTCAAAATACGTAAAAGTTACCTATGTGACCAGATTTAAGTACGTTTTCCCTTCAACGTAAATACAATTAAACTAGAAATATGAAAGTAATCTAGTTAAAGAGAATTCAGGTTTGAAGAGATACTAGAGAAAAGTGAAAATGTCCCTAACACACGCACTCGCGGTGTGCAGCTCTACCAACTGAGCTATGGTGACCCAGTGATAACATGTTTCACTTTTCTCTAATCGGCATGTCATCCCGTGATACTCTACTGGTGAACATCGCATCCAGTCTACGCACATTTGGAGACCAACCTCTCTGCGCCATGTCACTTGACCATGGAAGGACTGCCATCCGGACCATCAATCTGTCCATAGCATATTGAAAGTAAAGTGCTATGGGGAAGAGAGAATTTGGGTGTATCAAGTTTTACGAGATACTGGAGAAAAGTAAAATTATTCTCACTTCTTTCTACTATCTCTTCACACTTGATACTTTCAAGTCCCCTCTTGTTATTAACACTTAACGGAATTAGTAAAATGTTCCCTCTCTTGAACTCTATTCTACTTTACCCTTGCAAAAAGCATTCGTAAACAATCTATCATCAATCTCCATCGAAATCAAACAATGGAGCCAAATATTCTTCTGTTCTCCTTGCTCTTTACTTGCAAGTTAGTTATCACCAAATAGTTTAATAAAGAATAGCCCCATCATTTCATTTTACAGCTTTCCCTTGTAAATACGTCGAAGTTGTTGTCTTTCGTGGACAAATAATAGACAGCGGATCCTTCTGTTAAATTGTATCAATAAACTTTAAACTGCAGATTACAATCTGAAAAATGTTCACAGCAAGTGCTATAAGCTGTTTTGTCTAATGCTTCCTGTGAAATGATGCAAAACCTTATCAAGTCGATAAGCATTCTAATCTCAGTAGTTGTTCTCTTTGGGATAGCAGGATACCCGACGATAAGCCTTGGCCTTTAAGTTTGATGTGCACACGGTCATTAGTAGCGCTGCATCTTTGCGCAGTCGGACTGAACTGATGAAACTGACACAAGACCTATCAAAGCTTTGTACTGATTTACTCCCGATAAAGTTCTTTTTCTTGAATGAAAAGTCAAACTTCAATAAATAAAATGACAGCAGACTGGTCGTTTTTACTCAAAGAGTTACTAATTTGAGATACTGGTTACACCGTGGGCCGATTTTGGTACATTGTCGAATTAATAATTTATGAAGATACTCTTTCGACCATAAAAATTGGTTGGTTGGTCATTCTACATATTTAAAAAAATGTGACGATAGAGCGACTCGAGCGAAAACTATCAAAGAGTATACTTTTAACTCTTAATCTAGTAGATTATTTACAATGTAATTCCCGAAAGAGTTACGAATCACACGTAGCGAACAGTGTCTACAGTGCAACTG
>JAAAKL020009256.1:0-15238 GCA_010016065.2 Carybdea cf. marsupialis auct. non (Linnaeus, 1758)
ATGTAGTTCATGACTGCTTGTGTGTCTGCCTGAGTACTTATATATATATATATATATATATATATATATATATATATCAGTTATAGATATTCAGTTAACAAATGAAAGTCATTTGTAAAATCATTTTGTGTGGAGTAAGTGGAGTGGTTGGGTGGGTTAAAAGAGGGCATGAAATCCTGTAGCAAATGAAGAACTTCGTAATCCTCCTAAGTAGATAACTTAGGACCAGAATTTCAGGTGGGCCATCTCTGCTAGAAAATCTTCAAAATGCTACTACAAAATAGGGGGTAGATGCTTGAAGTTATAACAGATATTTACTATAATGTTATACTGTTTTTAAACTGGATAATCTGATCATTTCATGGTTTATAAGGGGCTATGTGGTCCAGCTGCCCATTTCTGAAATACGACTGTCTGTAAAACTACTGATAGTTTATGTTTCTCATAATTTGATCTGTATTGGTCAACCTCCGTTTCAGTTTTTAGACTCCCTGATTAAAACCACTTCTCTAAAAGCTGGTGAATTCTCTCTCCAGGTTTTATCTTAATACGATTTAGAGCATTAACACGCTATCAGCAACTCCAGTTAAATCCATGTTGTGATGAATTAATTATGGTATAATATAGCTATGAGACAACCTATGTTCTGGGATACAACATAAAGAAAACCAGTTTGGGCTTATTGTTCAAAAGGTGTGAGCTTGGTCCAATAACCATGCCCAACTACTATTGAGCACCCTTGCCAGAGATGGAACTTAGTGTTGTATTTCACCGAGATGATAGCTTGCACAATGTCGGATATTTTATCAACAGATCATCAATTATTCTATTTACAGTTTGTGTCCCTTGCTTCGATGAAAGTTGCCTAAATACCTACTTTCCTGCCTTTTATATAATTCATCTTGTTTATACAGAAATTCTGAGAAAGCAATAGAATATTCTATAGCATTCCGGAAATTCCTATTGTGTTCTGTAGAAACTTCTGGAAGATTCAAGAAGGTTGTAGAATGTTCTGGAAGATTACAGAATGTTCTGTAAAACTAAAGAATTTTTTATAAGAATCCAGATTAAATAGTGCTGTTGTCTAGACCAGTCAACTTAAGGCAGTCCCATTACACTTAGTTTCTGGGGTTATCATGGGATGCTGTATATTAGATACAAGAAAATATATATTTGAAGAAATTGCATCCTTAATGCACAGATCATCTCATCGTTTTGACAGAAATCCTGAAGGGATTCTCCATGCGGAGGGAAAGTGTGACGTCACGATTTTAAAAATGTTTGAATTAGGGAAAAGTACTCAATATTCATGTAGCCCTATTAGTGAGAACGTCAATGGCCACAATTGAGAGTGTTGCCTATTCCCAACACCAAGATATCAGGTTTCAAAGTTTTAAATCTCTCTAACAAAACCCTATTATTTGATGCTGGATCCTAATGTTAGGATCCAAGGAAAATTAAGAGAGTTTTGACCAGAAACTTTTTTAATTTGAACGTCTCTAGTTTAAACATTATATACATTACAACTCTCGTATTTCGAAAAACAGCCTATTCTAGGGTTGTCTTCAGGTATTTGGAGTCAAATTGCCCCATTTTATAAAACATTTGATTTGTGACGTCATCACTTTCCCTCCGCACTGAACCTATCCAGACTACTGGGAGGTGGGTCTAATAGACGCAATATTTCTCCTGATATCTTATTGATGACTTAACGAACCTTTTTGGAACTGGAGGACTTTTCCTCAAATTTATTCTGAAGTATTTTCATAAACATTTTCATAAATTTGGTGATGATGACATCATAAATATTACCCCAATAGGGTGTTACGCACCTACAAAAAGATTTGTCAGCATTTCAATTCAATGTTTATTATCCTGCTAAAGAAAGCAAATTGAATTAATGCATTGCTAGGAAACAAAATTCCAACAATGGATTCTCAAATGGCAGTGAGGTACTTGTTAAGTTCTGTTTGTTATATGATGTCATTAGCATAAAGCAAATGTATCCTTAAATAGCTATTTTATGGATTGATAGTATTGCTAGTTTGTAGTGACGTCAGTCGACGAAAAGTGCAATGCGCTCTAATTAACTTTAAGAACAATAGACTATTGTCACTAGGGTATCTTTTCATGTTTGTGTTTATTTCAGTTATTTAGTTGATTTTGAGTTGAGTAGGCTACAGAGGATGTCAAGAAAGATTGTCTGATGTCTTGTCTGCATCCTTGCTGGTGAGTTCCGTCAGTTATTTCAGTAGTATGTTCCCTAATTAAGAACACGCTAAACGTTTTCGTACCTAAGTGACATATTCACATTAATGTAGCTGCATGCCTACTGCCCCTCCCCCAAGGGGGACTCTCTAAATATCTCAGTCTAGATAGAGTTAAAGATTTATTGTTATTAGTTTTGTTGAAGTAGCTTTGATATAAAAGAAATGTTTTGCAAAAAGGACAGTAGTCGCATTTCTCCTCTTAATATACTTTTTGAGTTAGGAGCCTAGACCACCAAGGTATCCCGCTGACCAATGGTTATCTCGCGGTGGCAAACTTGATGCAACATGCATAGGATTTCACCTCACCTTGATTCATTCTTAGCATATAAAATCGATCTTTAAAACTCCCAAGCCTAAAAACAACTTGGTATATGACCCAGAAGAGGTCCATGATCAAAATATTAGAAAGGAGGAAAGTAGGCAGCAGATAGGATGAAAGAAAGAAAATGTAATAAAATCTGAAAACATTGGTGTCGCTAGCCTTAACAAGGTGGAGAGAATTTTCCATCTATTAAGGCACAATGGGATGGGGTTGTGGGCGTGGTCATCCACTTCTTCTAATTTGACACCCTAGGTTTCAGATTGGATTTAAGCAAATCAAAGATTTTATCAGTGAGACAACTGGGGGACTTTTTCCCCTATTCCCCCATGGAGCCACCGCTGCAGGCGGTGCACACTTCATTCTTTCTGCAAGCTGCTGGTTATGATTCTGGTATTATTCGGACAAAACAGGCACTGCTACCATTGCGCTAGTAAGTCGTTTATATACTCAATACAAGAAGAACATGATTTGCACCATAGAATCATATGAACACTGAAATGGAAACGAGGCCTATAAATATGTGCCCAGAGGATATTTTAAAGACATTTGAAAGATATTCTCTGCATGTACCCAACTGAATTTTGTGCCCAAATCCAAGTTGTATATTCCAGGTATCATTGTTCTTTCTGATGATCTTTTGAGCTTTTTCTATCCTCGAACCTCTCTTGGGCTTTTGCCACAACTAGCGTTCCTTCATATGAATTGTGTCCACATTGAGCTATTTTGGAAAAAATGACAGAAAGGCAAAAAGCCTGTCATATAAGATTCCTCTCCTAGTCTATAGTTTGGAATTGTGAACCCTAGATGGGGACATGTTTGCCTTCAATTTCGGACAAGAAACAAGTTGATCAAATATTTTAGTCCTTTCCTTTGCAGTAGATTATTATAGATTACGCAGGAATGCACAGATATTAAGTTTCTATTAAAATTTTTACAAAATAATCTAAAAATTAAAATATCAGTATTATTTTAACGAAAAGTTCACGAAAAAGTATAAGCAATATCAGCAAAATCAGTCACTATGAACCCACACTTTGTATTTACTTATCACTGAATGACATTGTTTTCCCACTTTTTACAATCAGACAAAATTGCGGAGAAATAGGCCGTCAGCCAGTTTATCTATGTGATTCTTAAAGTTAAAAGGTCGTTTTCACGTACTTTCCAATTTCTTTTACATCATCAAGCCTCGGTCTGATGTTTCTTTATGTTTGCACATGAACTCTCAAATCCAAGAAAGCATAATTGGCGGAATATCTCTTCTTCCGTTAATAAGGTCCCAGTAAGTACGTCTTCCAGTGCATGTGCACAGATCGCTGTATGAATTTTCTTTTTTGGGGGGGGGGGGGTTGAGCAAAATTATTAAACGACAATTTGACGTTTCTGAGCCCAATGGTGGGGGAATAAAGCAGCTGCTGTTCCCCCATCCTGAAAAGGGAGGAGGGCGAGTCCCGCCGTCCCCCCAGAATCTACGCCCATGCTCCAGTTGCTCCAGTTCTCGATGAACAACGGTTTAAAGGAGACTACCATCAGGTACCCGCTCTTCTAAGAGATGCAATTTCAGGGATTCATCCAATAAACTCTTTAATTCAAACGATCAATAAGTTAATAGATTTCATTTCAAAATAAATGACAATTAGATCAGCCTCAGGGCAATATTATAATATTGCTTCTTTATGCTCCCTCTTTATTAAAAATATACATTTCACTTTACCAGTTATTGAAAACGCAAATCGTGGACCTCATTTTCAGAGAACGGTTTTATGACATATACTTGAAATATACAATGACAAAAATACATTTCACATTTTCTAGCGTATGTCACGAAAGACGTTCAAGATGAGCAATTTCTTTGGGCTACTCTGTTGTTAATTTTGACCCTGGTATCCGTAGATCAACTTCAATCAGGTCCAAAGTTCTTCACCCTAGGTCTCTCAGCAGCTGTCTGTGCATATCCAGAAAAAATTGATGCAGTTATTACAAAACTTGCATAAATACATACATACACACTTACAGTAAAAAATAGATTTAAGAAGACCGAATACCTCAATATACTGGTTCTCAGACCAGTTTGAGAATCGTCGTGAGACGTGAAACTCGGAGTAACTGAGGTAAACTTTTGCAAGTCCTTTGATTTGTGCATAAACACTTACATATACTACATACACAAATACGTATATGTACGTGAGTACATACATTCATATATACGAACGTACATTAATACATACGTACGTACACATATACATTTCGCCCCCTAGCTTACGTTAGGTTGAGCACTCTCTGCTTGAGACGGTACCATTGCTGTTGCTTTATGCATTGCTTACTGTGCTTGCGCAGTTTGAGCACTCTGGCATCGTACCACATGAATTCTTTAAATTGCTTTGTAGCAGCTTTGCTGGTTACATAGCTAAGATTCAGTCTCAACGCTCTGTTCTGCACTGATGAGCCCACAAAGGGCGAAACAGTTCTGTCTGCAGATTTGGTACACATATACATATATACATATAGGTTCATACAATATTCTGACACCATTCATAAACAACCTTGCACATAGATCAGGGGCGGGGGAAGGTAAAGCAGATTGGGGGGCCAAGTGTGGAAAGGGCTGTTTCGTGAGTGGTCACGGGGAAAAATGAGATTTGGTAAATCATTGGGGGGCCATGGTCCCCTCTGTCCCCTGTTCCCCCGTCCCTGTAGATACTCCGTCCTTTGCAAGCTAATCTGCTGACCACCACCCAACCCTCAATTTTCATAACCTTTACCAACCACTAACGATCTCTTATGCAGATTCAAATACTGCCAGCTCGCTTAAATGCGAATACAGGAAGGAGACTGGGCCCAGTCTTCTTCCTCTGGGGGAAAACATATCAGTTAATTCTTAGAATTCTTTATTGCATTCCTTGAATGATTCTGACTGCGCACTGTTTGTAGCTCGGCATGGTGTTTCGTATAGACATAACTAGTCAGAGAAAATCTGTTCTGCGTGTAGTTTTCGAGGCCTGATATCACTCTACCACGCTTTTCAGTTACAACAGATATGTTATGGCTGTTGCAACAAGTGAATCAGGGTGGGTGAAAAGTATGAAAGGTGAGCTTACTTGTGCCACCTGTCTGAAGATATACAGCAATCCTGTCACGCTGCGCTGTGGACACTCGTTTTGTAGTGAGTGTGTTATGGAGAGTACATCGCTGTCCAAAGCTTCAGATTTGAGTTGTCCTATCTGCGAAGAAGTAGTTCCCATTGATGCTGAGAAGTTAACCGTTAACCACAACTTACAGGTTTTGTGTTCAAAGTACAGAGAGTTCTGCAATGGAGGTGATTTACAAGACTATTCGATCACGGGATCAACATGTAGCAAAACAGACAAGGAAGGGTCTGAGATGCAAGACGAGACAGAAGTGTACGTTGATATCAAGCAGCGTTTGAATTTACTGAATGAAACGATACGAAGTAAGTACGAGTTTACTACACAGTTTCTTGATAGCTTAGCAAAAGCAGAAGACACAGTGACAGAGAGGGCCAATCAATTAAAACATGAATTTGCTGATGTGGTAGAAAGTTTGAAACTTGATCATTTAAGAAAAATTAAGCTGAAACGTGAGAAGATTTTGAAGTATTTTGATAGAATTAAGCAAATGCTTGACGGTGTTGAAGCCTTAAACTTGCAGATACAAGGTAATCATGGATCGATATACTATCGGGAAGAGGATCCAAACTTGATGAATTTGGTGGAGCAGATTCGACTGCTTAAAAATGAATGTCGTGAATACGAATGTTTTATAGGAATGCAAATAGGAATTGAAGTACAGATGCATAACTATGAGAAAATGAAAACTGATATTTTGGAACTTTTGAGAAAGTGCTATCTTACACAAGATATCCCGCCAAAAGTAAAACATAACAACGTTTTGACTGGCTTTTTGACCATGGAGAGTAAGAAACACACAGCTTTATCCGAAGATGTGCCGGTATTCTACTTGGCGAGTTACGAAAGTAACGGGACATTGAATTGTAATAGTTTTGGGATGGTATTTCCCTTCTTTATTTTGGTGAGTTCGAGTTCAAGTTCAAGTTGCTTAGCTATTAATATGTCGAGAGGGAGTTCTATGATGATCAGAAAAAAGTTTCGATCATACAATTCATCAGCAGCAGATATAATATCAGGTGTTTCAGCCACCACAGTGGACGGGAACATTTATCTTGCACTGCAGTGTGATAGCGGTTGCGTGGAGGCATTTGCCATCGAGTTAGGACATGAAGATCAGACGATAGAATTTCCTGTTGTCAAAAAATCAGCGTCACGTCTTCTTGGAGTTGCAGATGATGTGTTGTGTTACATGACAAGTAACACAGAGGTATCTTTTTACTCGTTCAGTGAGAGACGAGTTGTCCGTGTTATACAAACACCCAACGGCGTTGACGTAGCATACCTGGGATTATGCGATGGTGAACTAATGTTACACACACTGGACACAGACAAACGCCTCTCCAGTTGGACCTTGCACCACAATATGGGTCAACGTCACACAGCCTTTGAAATCGATAAGGATCAGGAGATCACAGCCCTAGCATTGGATAACAATGCGGATGTGTGGATGCTGACCTCAAAAAAGTTATTGCGTTTTTCACGAGAGGGAGCTCTTAGATACGCTGTGGAAATTGCTGTGCCGTGGCTTACCACCTTAGCTTCATTTGGCATAGATGATGGTAAGCTGATTTTGATAAGATATGTGGATTCGAAGTACATGTTTTTGTATATTCCGTTGGACGAATTGTAGTTTATTATCGAGTGTCTCTCGATGTGATGCCATTGAAGTTAGTGGTTGATCAAGGTTCCTTTATAAAATACAGGTCGTGAAACGGAGTGGACTTATAGTAAACAGTGGGAATTTTTCATGGGCCCCATTTGGAGTCAGGACTCAGAAATTCAAAGCTGCGCTGTGTGAGTTGCTACAAGTTGTAGCTTTGTGGAGAGTATGATATGTTTTTACGAGGTAAAGTGAACGCGTTAACACAAAGCGTAAAATTTATATCAGTGCTGTAATAATATACTGAGTAATTTACTGGATAACCATGGATAATGATGTCAAGCACGCGACAGAGAATGGCTCTGATGCATACGTGATCGTACGGGATCACTATCATCAACCTTTTCTTTTATACAGGATAGTCAGTTGTTGATTACGCTTACCTGTTTCTGAGCTCTGGATAATGACGCAACAAGGATATACAAGGGAGATAGGCCTACGTGAAGATGTCATTGTATGACGAACACAATAAGCGAGATAAATGTCGTTGTACGGTACTTACAGCGCTATCGTATAACCTCTGCAGTCCGATACGCCTTCTTTTTCTTGAGATACTATACAGAACATGGGTCTTCTTAAGTACTATTTTGTAAGCAAAGTTTATTTACGTAATTCAAGACGTACAGTATAATACGCTGGATGTCTTTTATCTCTTAAGCAATCAATTACCCATCTCTTGCGTGGTCTTTATGGGTTTGTGTTTGCCTATAAAATTTATTAAATCGATGACCTTTTACACTATTTTACAGCAGAACGACGCCGTACAACGAGGCATATTTTGTCCAAGGTTTATTTTTACTTAATTTTCAATATTTGAATCTTGACACTCGAAACTCCTTACATCGGCTCACACTGTAAAGAGTGTGGCTAATCGAGATCCTGAGTGCAGAAGGAGTCGGTAGATGAATGGGGAGTGCCAGAGGGTATTTATTTTTCTCGCACCTAGTCCGTGTGGGGTGAAGGACTAGAGTTTATGTAAGCAAAATGATGCCAGTGTGGGCGGATATAAGGGGTTGACGTCTCGAGCTCTTGGTAGATATCTCTTCAAGCCTCCACCTTGACTAGTTCCAGTACGAGAAATACCGCGACTAGTACCCATACCCCAAGCATAACACCGTGTAGAACATTCCTTCATGTACATAGTTTCATGAATTTGTTTTGTTTGTATTGGCTTCATTTAGATCGAGGCCCTGTAGACTTCGGAAAGGTTTTATTAACCAAAAGCACACCGGTCGCCTCAGGGCACTTTACTTATATGTGTTTTTATGCCCGTGAATATACAGTGCTTGTACCCTTACCATGGAGCGAACAAAATGCTTTAGGGTGTATGCTAACCTAGAATTGCTAAGTTATACTATTACAGATATTTTATTGTCAAGATGTACTCAGACAGAATTCAGACTTTAAGACATTCTAGGAAAGTATTACTAGTAATGGTACTTTCTTAGAATCCCTTTTTGAGAGTAGATACTTCGCTAGAATTTTTTATCGTTAGAGACGCACTAACCCTACCCCTAACACTCAACAAGGTTAGTATATCTCTGCATGAACTTTTCTACATAAGTACATCTTGCCCAAAATTGACTTTCCTAGCAAATGTTTAACTCTCGATTTTGCATTCTGCATATTTCTATCTTAAGTCATTTGATTCTATAATAGTATATCCATGGTTTAAAATCCTTCCCGGAAAGATTCTGGGACTGTACATCTCTAACTTTCTAACATTTTACGCGTCTCTCGTACCTTTACAGTTTTACTTGCTGATGTTTGAAATTTTTGTCACAATAGAGGTTGTCGCAGTTGTTAAAATTTTCGGCCACGATTCCGGGTAAATCCCATTTTCTTCTTGTTTGGTTTAAGCATAGTCGCTAGACGTCGACGAAACTGCTAATTTTCATTTCTTACCACGTAGTAAGGATGAACTATTGCAGGGGAGGCGAAATGGTGTTGAAGGTGGGGCAAATGGGTGTGTCATTATAAGTATTTTACATGTACAATGTTTCAGGTCAAACCTAGCAGAAAAGTGGGGGCATGTGTATTGACGTCAGTCGACGAGAAGAACAATGCGCTCCAATTAACTTTAAGAACAATAGACTATTGTCAATAGGATATCTTTTCATCTTTGTGTTTAGTTCAGTTAGTTAGTTGATTTTGAGCCAAGAGTACGCTGCGGAGAAAGTCAAGAAAGATTGCCTGATGTCTTGTCTGCATCCTTGCTGGTGAGTTCCGTGAGCTATTTCAGTAGTATGTTTCCTAGTTAAGAACACGCCAAAAATGCCCCCCTCCCCCCCGACGTCCCTGCTTTGCCGGCCCTGTAGTGATTCTATCGTTTGATAACAGACAAAGTCTATCGTGAAATGGCTCTCGCTCCATTGTTCGATGACAACATATTACTTATTCCCTTCATCAATGTCTACAAGATAAGGGTCGTAATAAAGTGCAAGAATATTAGGGTGCATACTAGCCTAGAATTACTAAGTTATACTATCATAGGAATTTTCTTGCCAAGATCTACTTTCCTAGAATCCCTTTGTGAGAGTAGATACTAGTACCCTAACCCCTAACTCTTATCCTAATTTGATTCTAGAATAGTACATCTATGGTTAAAAAATTCTTCTATAAAAGTACATCTCTGACTTTTCTAGGAAAGTACATCTCTAACTTTCTAGCATTTTAAGCGTTTCTGAAGATAAATGTGTGCTCCCTTTTCATCATTGGTTGAAGCCCCTCTGAAATGTTCAGTTGCCCACTTCTTTTTATCCAACGCTGTATTTAATCCCTACTAGATTATGTTGAGAACCCCATATAGTGAGGAATGAAAGGCGTGGGCTGATTCTAAAATGACAGGGGAGGGGAGATGCCCAATCACCATATTCCTGTTTTAATCATTATCGGTTGCCTGAAACAGTGACGTGACAAAGTTGGTTTGACTATCAAATTTGCATAAAATATGACATATAAAACCGAAAGTCTTTTGTGTAAGACGGACGATAAACATCAAGGCAACTCATTTAGCTAAAAAAACGTAAAGAGATTTTGTTGGAGTAAAAGGATTCCTTGGGGACTTTCTGTTTAAACGGGAAAACCTCGGCGAAACTATGTGTGTCATGGTGTAGACTGAGAGGGGCATACTCTAGTCATGCGTTAAGTGAGTTTAACACAGTCTTAAGAAGCAAAACGTACTAATAAAGGCATAGTTCTGCTAGTCATTTTTACCACCCTGTTCCTGTCCTCCTTACCAAAATCAATTTTCTTTAAATCAATCAGATTGCCTTCCATAAAACTCAGTAATTATGCTCAGTCTAAAGAACTAACACTTCCCTGTCTACCCTCAATTTATATTTCACTCAAAGTAGCCCTAAGCTGCCGGAGAACTATGTTAATGTTGCTACACATGTCGACTACAGAAGATTCCTATTGGTCGACAGCCATATGTAAATTAGTTACATCAGGTTTGATTGTGCATGAGCGCGTGAAGAAGAGTCGTCCACGAAGTTGGCGCCGGTGCATGTGATCGTTGTTGTAAAGGCTGAAGATAAAGGATTAAGAATCAGAGTTACGAGTTGAGTTTAAGTATTAAAGTATGTCATGGATCGCGCCTTCTTACACCGGCACTAGTTCTTTTTATTTCAGAACTATCAGTGTCACTGGGTAAGATTTATGAGTGTTTATGGAAAAAATTTAGGCGAGCTCTGTGTGGGGATATTGTGAGAAGATATTTCATGCAGGCTTCACCGAGATCATTTCAGTTACGGTAGCGATTTTCTCATGTCCCAGTTATGAAGTAAACGTCTCAAGCTTCCCTAAGCAATTCATAATCTCTGGTATCACGCAATTGTTCGAACACTGAAGTAAACGTTAGTAGTTGAAAGTTGGGGGTTTTTTGGTACCTTTCTGTGAAATTTATTTCAAGCTTCATCGTTTCGACAGACTAATGCAAACTGTAGTCATTTCAAATGTAAAGTAGTATACGATTCAGGAACAGTTATTATCCATAGATATAGAAACGAGGCTAGATTGCTGACTCCTTATCAATCCCTTGGCATTGAGGCATTGTGACATTGAGGCATTTCCGAAATTTAGACGAATAAGTAACAACTGAATGGCTATCTTGTCGTTAAACACGAGAATTTCAGCTTTCTAATAAAGATTTTAACAGTGCTCGGTGTATTTGCTCGACGGCCGCAATCTTGGGGGGGGAAAATAGTGTCATGCCTCGCAAGCAAGAGTTAGCAGCCTAGCCTCGTTTCTATATCTATGTTATCATCGTGTGTAAATTGCAGAATAGAAGCTTTTTCTCTAGACTATAAAGCTGTCCATTTCTTTGATCCCTCTCGAGTTATCATGAACTCATCATCCATCAATCGCATATTACATAATTACAGTATCTTTGACGATACATCCCAAATACAGGATAACCTCGTTTTTTCCGACTCTCGCCCCAACTTTTAGGTCGCTAATGTACCCTTCAACCACTGGGATCGGAAGTACTGAGTGTACTCAGTGGCGCCGGGAGCGGGGGGCAGCCGGGGTCCGCAGTTAAAAATGGGGAAACAACAGAACATGCGGTTCCTCTTACTCATGGTCTCAAAAGAGACACGGTGTCTGGCCTGAGGCAAGTATTACACGGTAGGATCCATTCATTTAACAGATCCATCAGACGGATGTAATGAATCGTTTGGTTTCGCTACATGGCTTCATCAGATTAATGATTCACTAGATTTTCTTAACGTTGTCACAGTGTCGACTGCAGGATCTATCAATTTATCAAGATCCATCAATAATTGATTGATTATTAATCTAGTGTGACTTGGGCTATTGAAAGCCTTTTTGGCTATGAATTAGATTTCGAATCCATTTCCGGTTTCTATGGAACTGTAGGTACACTTCCGCTTTTGCGCTTGTCCTGTTTCCACCCAAGAATATGCAACGGCAGATTGACCTGCAAAGTGAGAAAAGGAGACGAAGCGTAATAATATAGAATCATGGCTACAATGTCGCTGGCTGCAAACCGAATAGCGAAGCTAGAGGAGAAGCTAACTTGTCCAATCTGCGACCAGCTATTCACTAACCCAGTAACACTTCCTTGTGGGCATTCTCTATGTGAAGGTTGCGTCCAACAAACTGTAAATTTTGAATGGATGTGCCCAATCTGCAAAGAGGAGACCGTATTTTCAGTTGAGAAGCTGGAGATTGATGTGATTTTACGAGACCTGTGTGAGGAATAGAAAGAGAAAAACTACGTTGCATTAATTGTGAATGAACATTACGACGATGATGTACAAACCCCCTCTACTATCACGAATGGATGTAGATTCCACCCAGAAGAAGAAGCGAAATTTTTCTGCCTCAGTTGCGTTGAATCTTTTTGTGGAACTTGCTCTGTTTTGGAGAAAAGACATGCAGATAACTCCCACCAAGTCTCGAGCAAAGAGCAAGTGGTCAAGTCCGCTAATGCGCTTTATGAGCAAACAAAGAGACGGTTCAGCTCACTTTATAGTAAAATTGCGGCCAAAACACTGGAAGCCGAACTTCGATTTGCTGATTTGGAGAAATTGGAAGACAAAATTATAAGTGATTGTGAGAAGCTAAAATGTCAGCTGGTTAAGCTGATGGACAGTCACAAGATGCATTTGTTGCGAAATATCCACAATAGAGAAATTGGTACATCCCTAGTTACGGCGCAGTTGAATGAACTATTACAGGCCGTTATGTCAGTAAACCTTTCTGAATGCACCGAGGAAACGTCGGAGAAAGTACTGGAACATGGAAGACTGCTAAAATGTTTAGTGAGGCAGGCTGAAACACTTGAAAAGTTATTCACGGAGTGTGACCACGGTGATAAATTCAAGACGGTAGTAGAAGTAAAACTTGATGCAGATGTGGCAACAGCAATGATGACAGTTATACGGGAATGCTTCCAATGTGTCAGCGAGGTAGGTCACGCGGAGACATTCAACTCCAATACAAGACTGGGATATCTGTCATCCTCTCAATACTTTAGGGGTATCACTATGCCATTTAAAAACATACCGGTATACCAGTTTATGAATCTTGGTAATTGTGAAGGATTCAATCTTTGTGAAGTGGCATTGATCGACTCAGTTTTACTGGCTGTCGACAAAACTAATAATAGCCTTATAAATTTAGATTGCAAAACAGGACAGGCAAGTACTGTGTTTATATATCCATCTGTTTCCGTCCCAGACTCCCTTGCTGCCACTGCAGTCGACGGGAAACTTTATCTTGCTGTCAAATCAGCTCGTAAGCGCCTCTATTTGTATGCAGTCGATTTGGAAGATGTGTTAAAAGGAGGCTCGTTACCGTTACTTAAGAGCAATGTATTCTACGTAGATACCAACGGTACATTTGCATTGGGTAAAGACATTCTATGCTATGCGTCTTCGGACCGTCGCGTAAGGCTCTTCTCACTTGTGACAAGAAGTATCACCCAAACATTTAAAGTGGCCAATAATCTGTTGTTAATGTATCTGCACACGGAGGGCGCACAAGTTAACTTGTACGCCGTTGACGAGACTCTCAAATTGCAGAGGTTCCCAGTGTCGCGGAATCACTGTAAACTAGATATCATGCTTTATGAAACAGAAATTTGTCAGGGTATCGATAGTTTAGCTGCAGATAATAATGGTAACTTATGGATACTGGACCGTAGAGGCATGAAGTTGGTGTGCCTCGGCGCGGACGGCAAGGTCAAGTATATTTTGCAAACTAATACGCCATGGCTTGAGAGAATCGAGGGATTGAAAATTTTGGAGGATAAACTTATTTTATTTACAAAAAGCACGTCGGAGGGGAAAATGCTTTTATTATCACTGCCACTCGATTAAATTCCTTTTACCACTTCATTGAATAGAGACCACATATCACACACATTCTATTCCGCTTGGTTTTGGGTACTTGAAAACATTTTGTTGTGTCATCGGGCTTTGTGTTCAGTTAAGTTGGCACCAGGCCCCGTTAAATTTGATAATAAATTTTCAACACTACTTGATGAACGATTTGGAAATAATCTATCGTTTAGTAGAGGATATAGATTTACAATTGACTTTGGCAGTTGGACTTGAGCTGCTGATGTGGTTTTTTCCATGCATACTACCAGCGTCACAGCTGATGTCTTTTTAACTAGTTTGGGAACGGTTAAGTAATTTGTACCAAAAATACCGGTAATTCCGGCGGACTAGTACCCCCGAATCATCCGTCTCCCTTTAAAGACAAATGCGTTTCTTGCAGTATAAAGGCGCATTATTTACATGTAGTGTATCATTTGAAAGTATAGGGCCCTTAAAAAGAAGAGCTCCCGTGACTAGTAGAGTTTCCTTTAAAAGCAGGCGTCCTTTTAGGACTAGATACCGCTTTATAAATAGACTGCCCTGAACAGATTGTAATATTCAAGATATGCTTTCTCATATAAAATGATGCTGTGATAAGAAAAGTTAGAAAGCGATTGCATGTGCTTCTGCTAGTTGCACCTCTTTACTTATGTCGAAGGGGGAGAGGAGATACTTCTCGATCTCTGGCTGTTTGTTGCCTTCAAAAATGGAAGCGATACAAGAACATGTGTAGTGATAGAATAAAGTAGGAGTAAGTTGGGTGGAAGGAGTCTGTAATTAGAACCCGCTGCACAGTTTCTGTTGCAGAGTTCCTTAAAGCTTTCGAACACAACCAAGGAAAATCTCTGAGCCAGATTCATGATCTTACTAATAAGATTTCTTTTGACGATAAAACCTTGGGTAGGTTCTGGGGCCGGATGTATAAAGGTAGACATAGCACGAGCTTGCGGCTATGTGCTATGTCTATACTAGATCGTGCTAAAAGT
>JAAAKL020009257.1:0-15237 GCA_010016065.2 Carybdea cf. marsupialis auct. non (Linnaeus, 1758)
CTCTATGCCATCTAAGAACAACGTCAGCCTCTTATGTATGGAACTTTTGTATCTATTTTCCTTCCCTTCATTCATTTTCTTCAGTTTATGTTGTATAATCTTCCATGTCCTATAATCTGTCATTTTTACTATGTTGTGCTACATTTTTGTGTTGTGCAAGTTATTCCATAAATTCCAAGTTGACAAAGATAACAGCCATTTATTTTCTTCATTAACTATCTTTTACAATTCACCTTTGCAACTCCTTAAATGTTGTGTATGATGCTTAGATAATCAGACTTATTTCCCTCCATTAAATGACAACTTTCTCTCTATGTACACCTTCCCCATTTTCATCCGTTGTCCCCAAACTTTTCGGCATTCTTGAAAAGATGACTTTGTCAATAAACAACCTCCCTTTTGAAGAAAAAACCAATATGTATTACATACGCTATAACACTACCCTATTTGTCTTGACATCCTTCCTGAGAAGTAAGTAACACTTTTCTGTTGTACACTTGCCATGATGACCTGTATCTGCTGCAGTGGCAAACACTGCACATTGCTTTCTCTACTAAAGATATAAAGTGGGAAACGTTTGCAACTAATTTGCAAAAGAAGGCTTAAAGGGTGATATAAGCAACTGGGAGACCCTAGTTGGCACAAAGCTTCTGAAAGCTTTAGTTTAGGCCTCTGAAATAACCATTTTCTAATGAAAGAAGGGGGAAGAAATACAGAAAGATCAGGGAAGAATTACAAGGCTGTAAAAAAACGGCCAGTACTTTTCTCTTTTGAAAGCTTATTTCTTCCCTGTCTTTTAAAAATCCACATTTTCTTCCCCCTGCGGGCACTATTTACCAGAATATTCACCACTGCACCTCCTCGTCTAGAGCTCCATACTCCCTCAAAGTTAAAGATAGCTTATTGTGACCCTAGTGTTACTAACTCTTAATATGCAACAAGGTGTTGTTATTAAGTTATGTTTTAATATTTATTGAATAAATGTTATCTAAGAAAATCAAATACCTTGCCAAAGAACCACACATCAATCTGTTTCAATTCAACCAACAACTCTGGCTCTGAGCAATCTTTGAGATGCTGGATAATCTTTTGGCAGTCTGGTGGCTAAATATATGTAATAAAAAAGAAACTAAACTGTAATTCAATATGCTACACAAACAAACTATTCATTTTGAAAATCAATATCTAATGTCAACATTCTTGTGCTGATGTTCATAACAATTAATAACAGTCACAACTTTACTTCTGGTGAACATTATATAATCTTCACCAAAACATTTTCAACAGACTCTTAAAGAAGTTTTCTTTTTAAACATTTTACATTAATTTTAGATCCCATTCATGGAATAGAGTTGGCAAAGAATTTAATAATGATATATTATACCAAGATTAATGCCATTGCAGTAAAATGGGCATACTAATAGCCTACAAATTGTCTACCACTACAGACATTCACATTCCAAATATACCATGGTGATGCAGTCTTAACACCATCATTCCTCTTTGCAGGGGCTAGAGCAGTGCCCATGTACATGGGACTTGTTGGAACAGACAGCACCAGATGCCCTTCCTGATGTCACCAATGGCTCTTCCAGGATTTGAACAATGACCCTCTTGAACTGAAGGCAAGGAACTTATACCCTAGACCACGGTGGCTCGATGATATACATTAGACATACCGGTGGTGACTAATTACCAGTAAACCAGTCATAACAGATGCCCATATTCCTCAAGAAGACCCCTAGGAAGACCAAATAGGAAGTGGATATCAAGCATAAACAAAGATATGAAGAAACGTTATCCTACTCAAAGGCTACATTGTTAAGTGCTGGAAGCAGCATCAGACATAGGGGCATGCTGAAAGATAATAGACCATACATTAAGTGAAGGTCCAGTGAACACATAGGCTGAAACAATTACAGATGAAAATTGAAATATGAAAATTCTCAAAATATACAAATAATGTTACAATTATATCAATTGATGATATACTTAAGTTCTTACTGGTGGCTTAATGTACAAAAGGGTCAAACGTATTGTATGCATTATTCATGTCAATAATCATCCATATTACAATCCAGCAGTAGCAAAAATTTGTGTTCTTCCTAACAAAAATGAAAACAATTAATCACCAACACTACTTTCCCATAGCTTTTCCAGGCATGCTCTCAATTATTCATTTTAACTACTAGCAGTCACTATGTCTGCCTCTATAACTCAGTTGGACCAAAGTGTCAAAAAACATACAATTAGTGTTTACATAATCTAAAGGTAACAAAATAATAATAACATTGTTTACAAAGACTTCATAGTCTCATTTTGTTCCTATCTTGGTACTGCTACAACAAACGGGTCACTTCCATACCAATTAATAAAAAGCTTAAAAAAGATATTTTAAAAGACTGGTAATTTTTTCATTCATTCTTCTTGCAACTTCAATATGTAAATCTAAATATGTGCATAGTAATTTTCCCTGAATCACATGTCCATAGTAACTGTAAGAGGACTGAAAATGTGAGGTACTCAACCTGTTAACCTAGTCTGAATCAACTGTAAAATCATTGATTTGGTTGTTTAGACTCCAAAATGTTTCATTAGTAAAGAGGAGATTTACAGCTGTAAGTCACTAAAATCAATACTAAATGATGAGGTGGTGAGTTGGGAAATATAGTGTATCATTGTTGGGTCCACCTAGCTAAGCTTGCAGTGTACATTCTATAAGTGTATTGGTCACTGCTGTTGACATGTTGTTTTCTATTTCTCTAACATCACTTCAAATCCTCTTTTTTTAATGATACTTTGAAAATCTTAATGATCTATGGGCAGACTGTGGTCAAGTAAATTCATGGTCAAGTCACATAGTCTAGAAAGGCTACCATTCACCTTACTAAACTTATATCTTGATAGTGATGTTTACAAATGGAGGATTGGGAACTAGTACCTAAACTAAAGAAATGGACTTTGTTGGTTATGGAATTCGAAATGGTTAACCTTTTTAAGCTAGCAGGCTGCAGCCCTTGAAGGAGTAGGACACACACTCTAATCATGTTGGTAGCATATTTAGTATTTCTCTAGTATCTTTTGAAATGTAATTCTATTTCTATCTCTAATCTATTGCACTGAATGCCTGCATATATGCAAGTGAATGACCAAAGCCAACAGATTTAACAGCTTATTGTCAGTATAAATACAAATGCTAGCTAAATCACAAACAAAAAGGAAATCAAGAAAAAGAATTTCATCAATAACTGAGTTAATAGTACTAATTACAACAGAGTCTTTAGATCTCTCTATATATGTTGCAATCTGCCGCAGGACATGGAACAGTTTGTTTTGTCACACAGGTACATTACATATACAAGATAAACTGGAAAGGTAACATACCACAAAAATAACAGGTTTGTGTGATACTTCACCTATCGAACTGATCACTACTGTAAGCTAAATTTTAGCATTAAGGCAGTTCCTTGATCTTCCAAAACATGGGAACTATTTGGAAAATGGGAATTTATGAAACAGGCCAATTGCCCTTATCAACCAAAACTTGTGTTATTTCTTGTTTGCAGCTTGTTTATGGAAGTTCAGTTGTAATGAACTTACAGATGACCTTGATAGTATCCAGCAGTGAGTGCCAAATAGAAGCACTTCAATAGTGGGCACACCAGATATTGAGTTTAACATAAAGTTCCCTCAACTAACACTTGACAACTTTTGCAAAAATGGCATTAAACTAGAAGCACTAATTTGTACAGGCATAGTGTATCTAATGGCAAATTAGAAGGTGTTCACCCTTGGCCATTTGGGGGCTTATCAGTTACACTGAGTGCATAGGTAATCTGTAATCATGTCATACACCCTTAAAATTGATAGATTTATAAACCTTTCATCCATTTCTTTTTAATTACTTCAACTAATACACACCTTGGATATAAGAAAAAGTTGTTTCATAAAAACAATCAAATAAAATTGAAATCTAACTGTGGTTGTTCAAGTATACTACAACTTTTGCAACAATGAAACATTTCTTACCATACTGCTAAAAAACTAAAAGTTTTCATATTAAGTGCAACAAATACTTTATTAAGACACACAACTATACAAACATAACCACACATATACGTTAAAAGCACATGTTGTGTTTTCTGTTATTATCCTAAACGTTGTATGTACAAACAAACCCTCCATCATCCTAAGACCCCACTGAGAAGCAGGGCCCATAAAGTGCACCTGGTGGCTCTCTTACCAGTAAGTTCTATCTAGCATGCAGGCTTACACAGCAGTCTTATCAAACAAACTGTGGAGCAACTTACTATCTGGCCAGTTTCACTGCATTCATTTCAAACATTGCTATGCAACTAGGGCAATAAAATACAGGGATACTGGCACACATCATATTGATATTTAACTTTCTTCCGATTGCTCTCTTTACTTACACAAGGTTATTACGTCCAACTTCCCATTAATAGTGCTGGCCATTACAAAATCATTAGTACTCTGAAAGGTCAACTTTTTATATCTGCATTACATTTACAAACGTCAATTTACTCATATCAAATCATTTCTAACAGCTATTTTCTTCACTATGTGATTGAGGCGTGAAGTATCAAGTGCCACATATGGAGAATCTCGAAAATTCACTCCATGCTGTGCGGACCAGCAATTGTGTATCTTTCGTGATAACGTGTCAAGTCCAGTCGTGTTCATATGTTATCCCTGTCACATCTTTTACATATACGGCACATTCAATCCTATAAAAAGCATCTCTACGCCCGAGACATCAGCCAACTTTCAATATTCCCAAAATCACGACTCTTAAATTGAGGACTCAAACTTTCTTTTACACCCAAACTTACCACATCAGAGTTGGCTCTTCTGACCTTACTTCTGTCGATCTTCATGTTTCCCTGCGTTTATGTTTAGCTTTCATAATCTGCAACTCTAGAGAAAGTGAATTTATCTTCACCAAGTGTCGTCTTCCGACCTTGTCTAACAGTGCACATGAACTAGAAAGAGACAACAATGCACTATCGCATTCCTATCATGATGCTGCTCGACAGATAGCCAGTAAAGTACTTCTTGACACACTCGTTCAATTTATTAATGCTCTTCATAATACACAACCACATGTAGTATAGTCATCCTTATTTTATCACCATATCGATGCATCCTTATACTATTGCAAATTATTCAGACATTTTTAAATGAAGTAGAAACCCGCGTAAGTTAGTGCTGACTAAGAGATTTGGGAACGAGTGACCCACTGTCCTTTGGAAGACACAGCGCATTTAGGGTTAGGGACCTACTGCACCGGTGCCAATTTCCTTTGTATCTCCAACAGCGATCCCAAATTTATGAAACATAGTCCGTATCGACAGCAGTTTGATGCCGCCAATCTACGCAGATTTCCATTGCACATACTTACACTGTCTTTAGATCCCCTCCTCTACCAACGACCACAAAAGGTAACCTATAATATTCTTAGCCTCCTCTTCTTCTTTTTTCTTCTTGCAGCATCGTCCCTTCATCTTGCGTCTCGCTTCCCAATATTGCAAGCTGGGGTAACCGTAATCATCTGTGAAAAACAAAAAAATGCAAGACATCTCCACCCAAGAAAATTACAACCGAGTAAACGCAATATCCAGTGCGATACCATTGCCAGTAGGAAGTACTACGCAGTTTCCGCCTCTCTTCCTAGACAACTCTTCTAAAAAGCGAAAGCATTCTGAGTTCACATGGTACTCTAATATTGGTGAAAACTCTTTAAATCAGGTCTCGTTGTGTGTGTGTTTTAGCCATATGCAGTGTGTAGATCACTACCGAGTTTTCTTAACTCTAGATTCGTGCAGAATAAGTGATCGCGGAAGATGTTCATTAGTTTTTCCTCCAAATGACGTCGAGCCCCCAAAGTAAAGTGGTAACACTCTGTCTTTTATCTTTTCTCCTGACATTTACTTGTCAACACTTAGAACCGTGACCCTTTCTCTTTCCGTACTAGCAAAGTTGTGTGGGAAGCGTAACGTCAGTGCTCGTTATTTTCTCTCTTTCTTTTCTTCGCTCGGCGAAACAAGGCTTGATGGTTGCTGCATTTGCACCAGAGGGACTACAGAAAACCCCCAAGATCTGCAACCAATCGTATCTAAGTCTACAACAACAACATCAGTTTTTATATCTAAGGCTGAGATTGAGCAATTGTTGTAAAAACTTCTTTTATAATGATAAAAACAGTGTTCAAATATGAAATGTGGAAACAACTCTGATAATATCGCGTCGATTGCCAAATACACTACGAAAGCCAAGAGATATTTCACTTTACAACGCATGAAACTTTTTTACATCTGAAAGTTACTTCCATTTCAATCAGTCTTATATTCATCCTGGTATAGAATACAGATCTTACCACAAATTTCATGCTTACCTTGTGTACTTTCATGATTCGGCGAGATACAAATCGTAAACGTTGTTGACCCTTGTCATAACTGATCAGCTTAACTTTCACCTCACCATCCAAACGCAATCTCTCCATGATGAAGTTTTATATAAATACACCTACAGTAATTATTTTGATAGATACAAATACTATTGGTGAATCATCAACTACTGTAGTTTTCCTTTGAAGCTTGATTCTTCGGCTTTACTATCGCTTTCTTCTAGCTATGATGAAAAATCTCAACCATGGTATTGCTCCAATATGTCTCTCGTTTCAACGTCTTTTAACTAACAAATTGCTTTGAACAGCCATACATTTTAGTCAGGTCAATATACCGTTTCAGCTTGTCAATCAAGCATCATCAATCAACCGATCACATAGCTAGACGACAGAATTTTGGTGGAAAATTTGCCCCACCTCCCTAGCGCCCGTCTAGCAAAGTCAAATTTGAGCAGATCGCGGTCGGACTCTTGTACTTTTTTATCTGTCTTTCGGAGCCGATAGCGGTTCTATTTTACAAGATAACCTTAGCAAACTAACAGAATTCGAGAGTAAAACCTAAGGGCAATAATACAGGGCATAGCTGATTCACGAGCAGGAGGTATCGACAACGCCAAGTTAAAACTAAATGGAACTATTCCATCACTATACCCCTTTTTGAGAAAAAAGTTATCAAGTTAGCACAAGATATCTTACGGTGTTGTTGAATGTCAACAGAACTCTCAGATTAGGCCAATAGTAATCAAGGTCTGGGTAGTATTGTACGATTGCATTTGTTATCCGACATTACATCGAAGGCTCTGATTTTCCATCGGCCTTCAAACGGAGCCATTGGCAGCTAAACACAGCTTTGATTACTGTTTTATTCTGATAAACTCGTACCGAGCTTACATAGATGTTTAAATGCAAATGAGATTTCGGTCACGTTGTAAAGATTAGGTTCTGCTTGAATGATAGCTTATGAGCGCGACATATGTCGCGCTTGATTCTCAACGAACGTAATCCTACTTCTAGCGATGTTTTTATTAAGAATAGTATTAAAATGTTGTTTAAAACACACGTTGCTCTCTTTTTGTATCTTTGTCCAGAATGTGTCCCACACAAAGGCATGTTTCCCGGTAGGCTGATCAGGAGCTCAATTACTAAAGTACGAAAGTAGTGTGGCTGTTTGAATGATAGTTTATGAGCGCGACATATGTCGGGCTTGATTCACAACGAACGTAAAGGCTGATATACACGCAATGATTTTTTCGGCCAACTCAAAGTTAGTATGACGTAAGCCTATTGTTCAGGAGCCTGATTTCACGGTTGTCGATCTCAGCACGAATCAGGACGATTTTTAGGAAGTCTGTGACATTTAAACAGATTTACTCCGGATCTTGGATGTCGTGGCAGCGCCTCAAAGTTTTAACATCGACATCTTCAAGTCGCCATGTAAAGCATAACTTTCTCTAAAGCAGAAACTAAATTAGTGTTAGAACGTCTAGTAGGGACACCCTGTAGGCATATCAAACAATAATGCCGTGAGTTTTATTTCCAATTTTAGCATAGTCGACGTTTTTGATGACAAACAAACCAGCAAAATGACTATGTAGTTTCTCATGCAAGGCTATAACACCATCCAGATGAATGCAGCCCCCAGAATCTAGGCGATTGCTTATTTTCCATTCTCAAGTAAGGTTTCCTGCTACTGTTTGTGAACAAAATGAAATCCCAAACAGTGTTTTGTGCTCAAAATCGTCGATCGTGTTGAGGAGGCCAATTACAAGTACGACTAAACTTGGGTTGGTCACGTGACGAAATCGGTCCTAAATCGGCCCGACAAATCGTAGCGTTTAAATCAGTCTTAAGCCTACTTCTCCTAGGGGAGGTAGTTGGATTTTACTACACACTTTGGCACACAGTGAACATGTTTCGAGGTAGGCTGATTGGGAGCTCCACTACTAAAGTACGAAAAGTAGTGTGGCTGTTTATCGAGCTACTTCACAGTTTCTTTCTGTTTATTTGGCTCAGTCGAGTACCTGTGTTCTGGGAAATTCTCTACTTTTGTCACCCTTTTCGCATAGGGAAAAGAGAAATGCTTAATCGTACAGTCAGGGGCGGTTTTCCGACGTTTGGGGCCCTGTGCACTTCTTCAATGCGGGGCCCTATTAAAGAAAAGTGTTATTGCCAATATCTCCTCACCCCATATAGCTCACATAGTATGGGGCTTTCGCAGTGCCTATCGTGTGGAATAATTTTGATATGAAGTACAGCGTGTGTATACATCAAAGATTGCGAAAAGAGAAGCTGACTGACTGGCTGACGGACGTTTTTGTCTGTGATACTCAGAGGCCCCGAATAGTTGGGGTGCTAATAAACGGGGGCGATGGAAGATTTGACCAAAATAGTACGTCGAAAGCAAAGATTTACGATATAAAGGTTTGAAATTTGGCCCAAAATTTTCTGAGGTGAATGCACGAGGGCCTTCTTGAGTGCGAGGCCCTGGGCCACCGCCGTGTCCGCCATACCCTAAAACCGCCACTGCGTACAGTAAGAATGCCAGCATTGGGGTACAGCGTATTATGAGTGAATGGGTTAGTTCATCGCAACTGTGAAGTGTTCGAAGTTTACCGTAAGTCAGCTTACTTACAGTCAGAGTCACGTCCCTTCACTCTAATATTTTGTCGTGTTGAATGTTCCACTTATCCTTGAATGGACGTGGGTACGAAAATAATTTTGCGTTTTAACTGTGTTTCTAGAGATAGGATAGAGAGGGGACAGCAAGCATGAATAGCAAGCATGAATAGCAAGCATGAATAAATTGTCATCCGAAAAGTAAAAGTACCTAGTAGTACTTTAATAATGTTGTATAGTAAACTATTGCAAAGCCGAAGGGGTTTTCTCGCGTACTAGATCTTAATTGTAAGGACAATGCTCTGCTCCTATTTACGATCATATTATGTACACTAAAGGCGATTTATTCTTTGGTTCTACTGTCAGGCCTGCATCAAGAATTTTTTCTCTTCTTTTCTTTTTATTCCATTTCTTTTTTAGTGATAAACATTGATACATTAATTTAAATTACAGTTACAATAGTTGAACAAGGGTGTCATTTCAACAAACTTCGAAGATTTATTTATGCACCTTAGAAAACTATTATAATTACCACACTAGAACACCTTCAAGGTCTTCTTACTATTCCTTTTCATTTCGTGTTAGATATATTATGTTCAGTATTAGACCTATTGCAACAATAAACTTTAAAACGAAATATAGGAATCAGTAAAATTTCCTCTCACCATTAAAATCAAAAAAGTTTGAATATTTCGTTCGGTTTTTTGCTTTTATAAACTTGTAAATAATGGGAATCAATAATAAACGTTGATAAATATTTTCTTATTGAATTTGTGAGTAATGCTCAAAGCGTTTCCTGTCATTTCCTTTGTTTACGAAAATCTGAACGTTTTTTTTTATAAAATGAGAGGATTTGAAATAAATTGAATAGATACTAGACGATATAGAAATAGATATAGATATAGAGAATAGAGAAATAGAAATGTATGTCACCAATGGATATTCAAGTATCTTTCCGAATCAATTAAAATCCTCTCTTCTGAAAAATACTTTACAGCTTTGGATGCGCTTTGGATAGCATGATGGGTCAGATAGGAGTCATTCCATGGTCGAGTCCAGCCTACAGAGAGGGTGGCCTCCAGAATTTCGTCCAGCTGCATGCCGATTTCCTCCGGTGTAGTACTGGGAGCTTATGTGGCGGCTAGAGAAAGGGCTCACCTAGCTCGTTTGGTAGAGCGCACGCCGCGAATGCGTGGGTCACATGTTTGAATCCCGTTGGTGACATACTTTTCTATTTCTCTAGTATATTTTCAAAGTAAATCTTACTATGTACCTTGAAGACACTTAAGAGGAATACCTTTCTTTTGAGCCTCTTTATCATTGCGAGTATAACAGTCCCCTTAGCGTTCCTAGTACTTTGATCAAGCTCTGTTTATTAACACTCTCTTTAAAGTCTCCGTGAGGAAGTTAGCCTCTGTGACGGGATGATCTGACGAAGCAGCTCGGAGCGAAATGACCCCTACTTGTCAGGAACAGAATACAGAGAGAGTTCAGGGGGGCTCCTCCTGACAGGGCGATTCAAGTCTTGGACAACGTGCGAACAAAGTTTGAGATGGGTTTATTTTCTTGCAAGACATGATTTAGATAGGCAAAAATATAATAATAGTAATTATCATTGTACACAATAATAGGCATTAATTAAAGCACTTTAGACCGGAACAACAAGAAATCTGGAGTTACTTCAGGGATGAGGTTACATTTGTGTAATTGTGTTTCGCTTGAACTACAAATAAACGATAACCGAAATTTCAGCTTCCATTGTTGCACCTTCATTTGTCTGTTTATTGTGTTCATCACCTGAGAAAGGGGTGCTTCTCACGCACAAAGACAATAGTTTGATATCCAGTATACCTAGAAATAGTATTATAATTTCTTTCTATTATAACTTTCCTATTCATCATTTTAGTTTTTCTACTTGAGACGTAGTAGAAGGATACTGTACGACACAAGCTCCTAGGAAAACAGACGTACCATAAAGGCAGCTTAGAGCGACTCATTACCCTTGTTAAAACTTAAACAGAAATCAAAAGTTTTAATGAGTTGATTCCTATATTCATAAATTTTATGGATAAGCCATCCGCTTTTAGTAAACAAGTAATAATTTTCTTAGCAAACAAAATGAATGAAAAATGCCCTCCCATAACCGATAAGTGATAGCTCCACATGGCTAGTGCACACGGGGTTTGTGCTTAGTGACAGATTCCAACACAGCTCTCCTTCACAACTTTGTAGGTTAACACTTCAGTATTTAACCCTGATTTCATCTTTTTCAAGTCTGATGTTTCAAAATTTTGCAAGAATTATGAAATAAACCGAACCTAATAGCTTTTCTGTCATCATCCTCATCATATACCATCGTCCTTGACAGAAACTTGGAGCACCTATGACTTGACATGTTCCAGCCGTTCCATACGCAAACTTGCTTTCTCTGTAGTTGTCTTCAACCCATTCTCTCCATTGTTGGATATTGTCAAACCAGATTCTTTGAGGCCTTCCTCTCAACTGTACAAATTAGACCATTCGTTAAATCTATAATTTCATGGCTTAACCTGCCCAGATGTGACATCCATAAAATCTAAGTTTCCTTTTCTTCCTTGTTTTTATAATTGTTCTTGTTCTTTCTTCATGATCTTCGTCACTTTCTCCCTGGTTAACTAGTTTGCTTTCATTTATTTCGAAGAGATGTTCCAAAGACATTGACCTCAATGACTTTGTCCAGAATGAAGCACGTTTTTTCTCCATCTTTTACTTGCCTCCGCACGAGTTCATCTGATGTGTCTTTTCCGGAAGAGATTGAACAGTGATGAAGAAAGAATACATCTTTGCCTAACACCAACAGCTATCATAAACCTTTCCACTTCATTCTATTAGCACTTTCAGTCTGGCCTTCTCATGCAGTCTTCTGATAAGAGAGATTTGATGTTTACCAAAAGCATACTTTTCATTATATGCCAAAAGGTTCCATGAGAAGCGCAGCTTTACGAAAACAGTTTAAAATGAACATCTGATTATTCCTATACTTTTCATCAGTTATTCACAGCTTTGAATTTGCTCTACGGCGCTTTTAACCTTTCTAATTCAAAACAAAACAAATAAACAGAAATTTCTATGCGAACAGATTCTTCCCAAGGACTGCCATGATCTGGAACTCTCTGTTGTCAGACTGCTTTCCTATTACTTATGATCTTGACACCTTTAAATATAATGTTAATTGCAATCTTCCTGTAAATCTTTAATTTTTCTGTCTGTAATCACATCTAATATCCTGCTTACTTTTTATTTCTACTTCTTTCAAAGGAATTAATCACCTTGAAGTGGGAACCCTGCCTTGTATTGAGTTAAGGATTTGACAAAAATAAATATCCTGCCTGGAACTCACTGCAAATAGCCTCAGCCAATTATGTTATTCAGTTAAGAATAATTTTGTAGAAAATCTTGTTGGCATGGCTTATTAGTAAGATACTGCTGAAGTCTTTATATTTTCTACTTTTGCTTTTCTTGCTATCTATCAAATTTATGCATGCTTAGCTTCAACAAGTATAGTCTCAAATTTGCTACTATGTGTAGCATGACTTTGTTACAACACGTCTTTATGTCAGAACCGCATTCTGATTAGGTCAGATTCCGTTGTTATGTGTCATACCCTACGTCTAGACAGTATTATTGTGAGTATAAGTGTGTCTAATGTGAAGCACTGATCGTGTGAAAGTCTAAAATCACTGTTTTCGTCGGTTGATGGTCTTCACCTTTTATTGTAATCTTGATCATAGGAACAGAATGTTTTTTTCTGAGTTGATGCAATCATAGAAGTTACTGTGGTTAATCATGGAGTTTGCTGATTTAACCCTGGGATTTCTGTAGTATTAAGATAAATTCCGTCCATAGATCAACCATTCCCCTGTTTCAAGTATCTGATAGCAGGGAATTCCTAGAAAATCTATAATTACCGGTCCACCTTCTTGTATCAGTTCAGCTGTGATATTCTCAGTGCCAGCGGTTATATTTGTCACAAGGGTTTTGACCACTCCTTGCATCTCGCAGCGCCAAATGATATGATGTGAGTCATCTCTTTGTTCATCGAAGTGAGAGCGTTCAATTTCCTGTGATTATTTGCAGACCCAGTCATTTCTACAACCTGTTTTATTTACTTAGCGTTCTTGCTAGCCTCTCTGCATATTTCTCGTTGATGGTCGTCCTTGTAGCGGTTTGATGGTCATCCTTGTAGCGGTTCAATGGTCGTCCTTGTAGCGGTTTGATGGTTGTCCTTGTAGCGGTCCATTGGTCGTCCTTTGAGCGTTTCGATGGTCGTCCTTGTAGCGGTTTGAAGGCTGTCCTTGTAGCGGTTCGATGGTCGTCCTTTTAGCGGTTCGATGGTCGTCCTTTTAGCGGTTCGATGGTCGTCCTTGTAGCGGTTTGATGCTTGTCCTTGTTGCAGTTTGATAGTTGTCCTTGTTGCGGTTCTTCTTGAAAGCTCCTCGAGTTTTACTGGCAATTTTGTGCTGCCGATTTGGATCGCTCTATTCCTGGTACCGACATTGCCCATTTCTCGTAATTTCTTAGTAAAGTTGCTACGATGTTATTGAGCACTTTTATTTTTCAGATGAAGAATCATAGCAAATCTGCCAAGAAGGTCAGACCTTGCAAATGTCAAAAGGCTTAAAATAATTCTGCCAGTTGTTTCCTTCAGACTAAACTTTTCAACTATTTCCTTCCGATTTTCTAAAGCATCAGCACTTAACTCAGCATTCCAATCTCCTAGTACAACTTTGATGCTTGACGTGGGTACACTGGTCAACCTGTTGACGATACCTTCATAAAACTATGTCACAACATGATCATCGCTATCACTAGTTGGTGGGTAGGCTTGCGCGATGCACAAATTGGGAAGTTTTGCTGCCATCCTTATGATTGCCACTCTACATGAGACAGGAATAAACTCAGTTACATAATCAGCTGTTTGTTTCTCTACTATAAAACCAATTTCATGAACATCCTCCTTGTCATCCCAAATGTACTAGACCTTGAGACCATTTTCTGTTGAGAATTCACCAATCCCCTTCCACCTCATTTCAGAGGCCGACATTATTCCACCTGATTTTGACAAGTTCATTTGCAAAAATTTGATCTTATTACGCACCTTTAAGACTTGTGACGTTGAAAGTGCCTATGGCCATACTTTCCTTAGACATTCCCAGTTTCTGATCACTGATAATTTACGTATCAATGTTTGTCCCAGGAGGATTACTGGACAGAATTGGTGGTTTTGCACTGGGCCCCTAACAACCTACCATGTAATTTATGCTTTTGTTGCCATATTATCAGTAGTTAAACGGACAGTGGTGGTGTCCATCTCCTCTCTAGAATACATGTGGCCGTTGACTCTAAGAGAGTGCATCCACCCTTTGACAGGCTTTGTCTTAAGTTCTGCCGAGCGCCACACACATCCTCCTTACTGGAATATCAGATAACAAGCAAAGCAGGGAGCAAGTTTAGAAGCATATCACTCGTCCATGGAGCAGATTGCAGTGGGTACAGCAAATTTTATGGCTTGACCAGACTTTTCAGTCATGTAGAAAGTATTGCAATATTTTCAACTTGAATTCAAAGTATTTTAGCTAAGGAAAGAATATTGTGTTGACAGAGTAATCATCGTGTAATCAATGTAATAATACAATTACGTACCTTTAGAAAAGGAAGCATTGTCGATTTACAGTTAGATTGATAAGAGTTGATCGAAGTGAAGATTAGAAGTACGATATAAAGTTACATTTCAGATGTAGTTACTCGTT
The DNA here is from genome assembly GCA_010016065.2 of Carybdea cf. marsupialis auct. non (Linnaeus, 1758). Lineage (NCBI taxonomy): Eukaryota > Metazoa > Cnidaria > Cubozoa > Carybdeida > Carybdeidae > Carybdea > Carybdea cf. marsupialis auct. non (Linnaeus, 1758). The sequence goes on from JAAAKL020009257.1 coordinate 14,833, forward strand.
GTTTACTTTCTTTCCTAGTTACTACGGGCAATTACTTATTAAAATTCCACAGTTCACTTCGACACTATAGAAAGCAAAATATTAAAAATGTTATTTTTAGCGGCTTATGAAAGTGTGTGGGACTTCAGCACTAAACCGAGCTGTTAGTTGTGATGTAATCACCTTCCATCAGGCTTTACAGCTCTTCATACCCTCTAATTGCTCACAGACGTTCTAATAATATTGTAATGAGCGCCTCTCTCAATTCTTGGCAGCTCTGGGGCAACTCGCTGGCAGCGCTTATAGATCGTCCTCAATAATGACAATAAGGATTGCTGTTACCACGATATATGACAGCGCTCATAGATCTCAGAGCTCTGTCACACACACCACATAAATTACAATACGCTGAACATTTATACTGAA
>JAAAKL020009258.1:0-15236 GCA_010016065.2 Carybdea cf. marsupialis auct. non (Linnaeus, 1758)
TAGGTAACTCACATGTATCCCAAATTGAATAAATACACTAATCATGATCTCAATGATTTCAGTCCCCCCTGGGAGCCCACGTCTCCTTTGGGGATGCTTCTCTGCTTATCAGGAGGTACGATGAGAGATCGTTAATAAGATAGTTTCTTTCCATGTTACTTCAATGGTAGTTTTGTTTCAACGTTTTGTTTTACGTCAGTTCTAACTGCTTTTATGGCACACTTCTGCTGGTAGTAGTAAACTTTCTCGAAGGACACGAATCTAGTACTCTTTCAAATCGTAACTCTTACTTGTTCAGTATTGAATACAGTAGCTTCCATTAAAGCCAAGCCATTTCTCTCTTTAAGTGTCGAAGAAAGACTCGACGTTAAACTCAAATATACCTAATTGATCAGATGGTTCCCACTCTGACCAGAGCTTTTAGTTTTTTTAGCCTGTGGTACAAAAGGTTTAATTGGCTTACATCTTGCTCAGACCTTTCACGAGCTTTCTGATTTTCAATATGAAGATTTTCAAGTGGTGATGATAGGATGACAAGTAAGACAGTCAGTGACCGAGAAATATCTGGCGGTTGGAGATACTAAAGCAAAAAGATGACAGAAAATGTATTTGAATTTTTTTCAGTAGACAACTCTGTACAGGCGCGGCGGAAGTTTGGGGGTCAAAGAAGACAAACATATACATTAGGGGGGCTCCGTGGTATAGGGCTAGAGGAGATATTTTGTACTTTCTTAATATGCCAGATTGAAGAAAATGGGCTTTTCGGAGTGACATTGATATCAGAATTTCTATCAGAACCCGCAATCACAAGTTGCGATGTGGGTTCATACGTGTGTGTATGTGTGTGTGTTTGTGTGTATGTGTGTGGGGGAGGGAGGGGAGGTTTTAGGGGCTGAGGCCAACTAACAAAAGTGAGTGTATCATCGAAATGCAAGCTAAATGATAAAATTCGACCTCAGGTTTAGGGTTCAACCCTCCCTAGGCACTAGGCTCCGCGGTCTCCGACAATTCCCTAAAAGTAACGTTTACGTCATAGATAACCAAAGGAACTTTTTAATAGGATTCATATATGATATGTAAGATTTAATCATAAGTTGAATTTAAAAGTTATTCTTTTCCTTACTGACAATGTTAACCCTTTAAAAATAGTTGCAGTTCAAATTATTGGGGTCTATTGCCCCCCTGCCCCCCCGGTTCCACCGTCTCTGCGGTATTGCATTTGGTTCAATTGTCATCCTTATGCCTAGTTAGAGTTGCTTTTAGGTTAGTGTTTTTATACGAATGGATAATAGGCATCTAAAGTATACTTGATTGTGGGTTAAAATGACACACCTGAGCACAAAACTAAAATACACGCATAAGTAATTAAACGTCAATCGTCAGTCAACCAGTAATTGTACAAACATTTACTTCCTCAATTTTGGTGCAGCTTCGTTCCGAAATTAATGTGGTAGGTACACTCTAAATGGTATGTTTGTCTATAACAAGACTTCGCCAAGATGCTGTTTCAAAGCATTGAACATAGTATATCCGATGTCGATCTGTCTGCTTTTTCACTGTTTGTCTTCATTTCTATATCACCCCTTAACAGATCACTGGTATATCAGACTCTTTCTTGTCAAAATAGATCAAGCTAAGTTGCATCCATCCATGTAAACCATTATCCATATCGTTGAGCATGCACTGCCTTGTTTACTGAACCCTATCTATGGCAGAGTGAGAAGTAGACTGCAACGCCCTGAAGCCTATCCAAATAGGAAGCAACTTCGATTTATTTCTTCTTTCTTTTCGACATGTTTTAAAATGATGATTGAGTTTTAACATGTGGTTTCTCTTATGTATCTCAAAGCATTCCAGTGACATAGTGGCCCAAGTGCACCACCTTAAGACGGGAAGGTCGACATCCTCGGCACATCAATATTACAAATTGAAATAAAACTTCTCCTTGACCTCACTAGATTGTAATGTTTCGGAAAGCTGTTCTTGAGAGAGTGTAAATGTTGGGGTTATTTTGATTACAGGTTGTTACAAGTGGTGTCACGGGCTTTATTTCTCATTGTTCAGTTTCCGTAGATCATATTGAGGTATAGCAGTTGCCGTTTTGAAGCAATTTTTAATTAACTCTGGAGGGTATCATTGTTTTCCCAGAATTCGATATAAATCTTTTACCGGATGTTGTTTCAATTGTTCGTCTTCAGCAATCATGCAAATTCGTCGAGCCAATCCAAATGGGATGTTTCTTTAGCATTGGCGAGCGTGGCATGATTGGTAGGGTAGACACTCTCTTGTGTCCGTATCTTTATAATGAATATCTATTCAGATCTTCTCCTTGCCCTTCTTGATTAAGATGTTCAGGAAGGGGAGCATTCCCAAAGGGAGAACAGTAAGTGCTAAAAGAACGACAGAGGAATAGAACTCGGGGATAAATTTAGAGAAGGTTTGAGTCTATACAAAAGAAGACTTTCTTTGAGTATCAAGCCGAACTCAGAGCTAGCTGTAACTAGGGAAATTGAAGTTAGACAAAGAACCTTATTGGTTTTAAACGATGATGAAACCAATCAAAAACGACCCCAGAAGCAAAAAGTTCTACAACAGTAACAAGCTGGAGGTTTGGTTTGGTAAACGACCAGTGACGTAATAGATAGGAATAGGCATAAGAGATGCTAGTTAGGATACTGCAATGGAAAGCTATGCAAAAGTATCTTGCAGACACGTTATGAGAATCCTCATACGTTAAACGTTTTATACGCCGTACCTGGTACCAGGTCTAGTAGCCCTAAATACTGTAATACGTTGATTAAATAGTCGTACTTTTTATGTCCCAAATTTCATATTGAAAGCTTTCCACTTTAAAAACAAATCAAACTTAAATGAAAGGGAAGACTTGGGTGATTAACAAACATGTTACTTTCAAGTCTGATAATAGAGTACTAGTTTCCTTTAAACCGATTGAATTCGTTGTTGTGATAGAATTGTATGTTTGGATTGTCAACGGTTCATCTCTAGTTTAAATATAAAGATATTCTTCACTTAACGCCCTGAAAATACAGGTAGTCGGAATAATAAAACACCAAATCAGAAATACCCAACCTTTGCATTATTGTTCAGAGTAGATTATTTTATGTCCGGATGGATACCATTGATGATTAGTAAGAGTATATGACGGGTCAGTGTTTTGCCTTTGTGTATCAAAATACAGGCATCAAGAAATTCTCTTCTAATGATCTTCAGTACATTTGGCTGTGCTGGTCGGAAGTATGGTTCTACAGTGTTGGTACGGTTTGATCTTTCAGAATCCCATTGCCCAGCTTGCGTAAGTTAGCGCTACTATGCTGCCCATATCTGTACCAGATCATTGATGGTAGTACTTACCACTGACATGGAAGATATTGTTCTTGAGGATGAATGACAGTCCTTCGATGATGAAATCGCTCTAGAATCTTTCATCTATTGTTTGGGGATACTTTTTCAACCAGTAGTGCACTGCAGCGAGCCCATGATCGTGTGCAATACTTGTGCAGAGACTAGCAGACACACATAAGATGTGGTTAGTACATCATCTAGGCTTGCTTGACGTTGTAAACTTGTTTAAGAAATCGATACGGTCTTGGAGGAAGCTTTTCACGTGTTTTAGTAACGGTTTTAAAAGCTGATCTATGAAGTAGCTTCAACGTCTAGGTGGGCAATTAGGGCCAGCCACGATTGGTCTCAGCTTGACTTCTTCTGGTTCTTAAGTTACAAATGCACCATCTTGCTGCACCATTATGGCATTTTGGATTATATTTGACTTATGTACTTTCGGAAATCCGTAAAAATTGCTCGTTTTAGCATCGAACGCCATTAAGTATTTGGTTTCATCTTCCGTAACATAATGTTGGTACTTACAGATGACATGCTTAAGTTCGCGAAAGGTTTTAGGGTGCTAGGGTCATTAAGTTGGCTCATAACCATTCTAGAATAGTGAATAGTGTTAATGATTACTACAGTGCCACTTTTATCAGCTTCTTTTATGATGATGTCTGTATCGTTTTTAGGTCTTGTAGCGTTTGAAGTAATTTTTGTCAACTGCTTAGGTTCGACGGTGAAAAATCTTGATTATTAAGAAAATTTGTTGCAGTATCCAGAATTTGGTTCCTTTTTTGTGGCGGGTTAAAAGAGCTTTTATTTTAAACTAATGGTGCATTCTTTTCCAATTGAGAGTCACAACGGTATTCTCTTCGCCTGGGAAATGATTGCATGTCAATACTCAATTGTATAAGGGTTCCCTGGTGGGGTTGGTGAGCATTTTTATGCACCACAGATGTCCAAGATATATTTTTCGTCACACAATGAGGAGTACCGTTTCTATTGTAGTGTCTTCTTTTTCTCCTATTCTCTATTGACTTGACTACTTTTCACTTCGTCTCGTCTTCCTATTCCAACGTGACTACAATTCATGTAGGCTACACGAAATTGACGTGGCTACTACGGTACATATATAACATGGCGACAAACCTCAAGTAATATTAATGCGACCTAAACAAAATCTAAATATAATGCGAAACGATTTATCAACTGATATCTTTGGGATTAACACAAATGTAACACCTTTGGTATTGGACTAACGAAATTAAAATATTTATAATTGTTGTAGTTGTGTCCTAATTCTTACGTTGTTAGCTTAGGCTACCGCTGTTTCTTTAGTACCGGTACCGTACCAGTATTTGAACTTTCTCTTCTAACCATTATCCCCCTTTTGATACGACCACGCTTATCAACAATACATAAAATAGCTATTATCTAGTCCTTATTCTTATCAATTGTTTACATAGGTAATAATATTAAATTAACGACTCCAATATGATACAGTTCCTTCGGTTCCTTCGAATGACACAGTTCTTTTAGTTCATTGAATTATAACTGTCCCTGTTTATGCCTCTCCGCCGAACTGTAGCTGACACAATTTCGTAATAGGTCGGGTCAATACGGAATCTCCAACTTTCACTTTCACAACACGTACGTGTCCATCGACTCCAGGAAAGACCTCTACTATTCGTCCGAGAGGCCACTGTCCTCGTACGGAGTTGGGATCAATTACTAAGACAATATTGTCTATTTTAAAATCTCGATGTTCTTGTTGCCATTTGTATCGACTGCTAAGCATAGGCAGATATTCTTTATCCACCTGCGCCAATATTGTTTAATTAAATCCTGAACATATCTCCATAGCTAATTTGGATGAAAAAAAGTAGAATTGACCACTTCAGCAGAGTTTTGACTACCTACTTGTCCGAGTAAGAAATGATTTGGTGTCAAAGATCTAATGTCATGATAGTCTGCACTTTGGTTAGTTAATGGTTGTGAATTAGGAAGGTTTCCAATTCTTGATCTGTAACATCTGCTTGAGCAAGTATGGCTTTCTTTGCAGCTTTTACTCTCTCCAAAATGAGGCCCAAAAGGAGGGTTGAAATTCCATTTTATACCCTGAGATGCTGTTGCAGAACAGACTTTATCTCAACGTTTTGAGACCATTGTGATACACCCAGCTGTAGAAAAGATGGTCCTGTAGAAAAGGTGGTGCTGTCCACCATCCTTTATTTTCACAAAGATCTCTTAACTGGCTTCCACGTGAGGTCAAGTCAGCTGGATTTTCTTTTGTAGGCACATACCACCATCGAGCAGTTTCACTGTTATCTTGTATTTCTCCAACTCTATTTGCTTGCCTGCTTTGCCCCCTGATCAACCATAACACATTTTAGCAATCTGACAAGAATGTCACATCACTCATTCTGAACTGTAGTGCAGCAATCACTGAATTTGAAAGTCTAAATTCTGTTACAGCCATGAGTTTAAGTCTCGGTATGCTGGCTGATTGTAAAGGTGCCACACATCTTGTCACTACTTTACCATCAACATATTCATTTCTGACATAAGTCACTGCTCCATATGCCTCTTGTGAAGCATCTACAACGGTATGTAGTGTTGTGTCCTTAACCTTACCTTTTCTCTTTGGTATGAGACACCTTGGGACTTCTACTTTGCTGATATCTGTTAATTTGGCAAATCATGCCATTGCATTACTATTCAAATGGCCAACTATCTCCATTCCACTCCAGGCCTGCTGCCCGAATTTCCTGCAGCAATATTTTTGCCCTGATGATGAAGGGTGAGAGAAATCCAAGTGGATCAAATATTGTGGCAGTTCTTCTCAATATATTTCTTTTAGACGGTTGAAAGTTCTCTGATGACGAAAAGCAGTTAAATTCAAAGGTGTTGTTGGTTGCATTCCATGCTATCCCTAAATTTTCAACGGGAGGTAGATCTCCCTTTTCTAACAGCTGGTTGCAAGAAAGTGGATAATTTTTTAGCCATGGATAAAATGAATAAAAAAATTATCCATGGATGATTTTATCCATGGCTAAGAATAATCCAGTTGCACGAAATTATCCCACCACCGAACTTTAGCCATGGCAAGGGATAACAGTGTTATCCCCCTCTATAGCAGGCTAACAGGTGAATAATTGTCCTTTATCCGCAATGGCCAGTCGACGTATTCGTCTGAACCTTGAACATGAAAGGGGTTATCCACAAAGAAGGATTATTTCGCGACAAAAGTAATCCATCTGATAAGTTTAACGACAGTGAATATTATCAAAGGTATTAATTTAACAGGGATTTTATTTGGTATCCAGCTGAAATACGAGATTTCTTATCATACAAAGCGGACCAACACTACTTCACCAGCTATTCAAGTTCTTATAGTTCTTCGTTATCTCGGCAGTAATTCCTTCCAGCAAGTTGTTGGGAAAGCAGCAGTTTTTTGAAACCCTTTGCCAGTTATAGAGGCTACAATTCGACGCAGAAATGAGTTCAATAAGTTTCCCGAGGTGGAAGAATTTCGAAGAGTACAGTCATCATTTCGAGAGTAGACCCGCTTTCCTCGTGTCTTCGGCTTAATCTATTGCACCCATGTAAAGACTTCTGCTCCTGTGGTCCAAGGATTTGCTTACAATAACAGAAAGGGGGTAAATCCATTAACGTCCCAGTCTTTGTAAGGATCGATGGAAGTTCAGTCACGTTTCTACAAAATGCAAGGTTTTAAAGACTCATTTCTTTTACAACGAAGCCATATCTGGCAGGATCTGTCGACGTGTGAACTTGAACAAAATTATTTCCACCTTCTGCCAACCAAAGAACAACAAGTAGAGGGTGTTTAATCTCATACTCTGCTCCACTAGGATAATGATCGAGCAGCCTTTGTTCAGGCAAAAATGCGAATTGCCGGCCGAAGGGCAATTTAACATGGAAAATTTCATGAAACTAATATCTTCACAACACTACAAAAATTAGGATGTTGCCAGACTTTGAGAATGAAGAGTCACTTGACAATCTCGAAGAAAACAACTTTCCATGTGCTCAAAATCTCAGTGATGGGAAACGGTTTTGGGATCACATTGTTGAAACCCTTTTCTGATTGCAAGTAAATATTTGTAAGCAATGTAAACCTTTTTAACCTCACCTTTTCATCCTGTATTTTAAAATATACATGCAATATTTACTGCGCGAACCTTTCTTTTCCGATTATTCTGATTGTGAGATATGGTTATGAGAATAATCTTTAAAACAATTATGCTTGTAGTGTCTAATGTGCTCTAATTGTAACAAAGGCCTGTACCCCTTGTTTATTTCCCTTAAAAAACAAACCAACCGCATGTCTAAAATTTGTCTTACCTTTTCCCTCTGCTTGATGTAAACGGAGAAGGTTCTGCCAGAACATCAAGCGACAAATAAAACAATGGAATTGTAACTTACCGGCCACAGATAAACAAAAGCAAGCAAGGCAGTATACCTGTTGTCTTTCAGGTCCCTTCAGTGTTTTTCTTTACCCATTTGGCGTTTCAATTCCTAACGATATTGATGCCGTCGGAGCTTTAAACTTCGCTGTGTCGCTATTTGCTTGTTCACAGCCGTGGATAACGCTATTATCCTTGGCTTACAAAATCCATAGCTATGGATAGCTTTGTGCAACAGGATTATAGCCGCGAATTTTGTAAGCCACGGATAACCCATTTTTGACTTGGATGATGGTAAGCTCCCAAAGAAAGGCAACCTACAACAGTGCCAAGACTATCACACCATCAGCCTGATAAGCTATCCAAGTAAAGTCATGCTGAGAATTATCTTGAACAGACTGAAATCGAAAGCAGGAGAGATCATCGCTGAAGAACAGGCAGGTTTCAGGGAAGGGCGAAGCACATCTGAGCAAATTTTCAACCTCAGGGTATTAGGCGAGAGATACCTCCAACACCAACAGGACCTGTATCGTATCTTTATCGACTTCAAAAAGACGTTTGACAGGGTGTGGCATGCAGCCCTGTGGGCCACATTGAGGAAATATAACATCAAAGCCAACTTGATTGCCGTCACACAGAGCCTCTACCAAAGAGCAAGCAGTGCGGTCTACCTTGATGGTAGCATGGGTGACTGGTTCAGGACATCAATAGGAGTTAGGCAGGGCTGTCTCCTCTCGCCCACTCTCTCCAATATCTTCTTAGAGAGGATAATGGTTGAGGCGCTAGAAGACCATGAAGGATCAGTCAGCATCGGAGGTAGAACAATTACCAACTTACGCTTTGCTGATGATAATGATGGACTGGCAGGGGAAGAACAAGAACTAGTTGACCGCCTGTACAGATCCACCACTGCTTACGGCATGGAAAACAGCACGAAAAAAACAAAACTAATGACAAATAACACCAGCGCATCAGCACGGAAGTCAAGATCAGAGGAAAGAAGCTCGAAACAGTCCAGCGTTTCAAATCCACCTTTGGGCAGTCGTCAGTGACGAAGGATCTAAGCCTGATGTCCTTGCCAGAGTCGCACAGACAATGAAAATGTTGATCAAATTAAGACCAATCTGGAAGGATAGAAACATCTCAATGCGCTACAAAATCTGGCTCATGCGCTCGCTAGTAATCTCTTTTTTCTTATATGCTTGTGAGTCTTGGACGTTAACAGCCGATCTCGAAAGAAGAATACATACAACAGAGATGAAGTGCTTTCGAAAGATCTTGAACATCTCTTGGAGGGACCACGCCACAAATGAAAAAGTACGAAACAGGGTGAAACAAGCGATGAATACCTGCCAACCACCGTCCGAAAGAGGAAACTCCGGTGGTACGGAAATGTGATAAGGTCTGAAGGGCTGACAAAACAAAGCCTGCAAGGGACAGTCCCAGGCAGAAGAAAAAGAGGCAGACAGAGAAAGCGGTGGGAGGACAACATCCCAGAGTGGACAGGCCTGACCCTGACTGAGGCAATGAGGGAAACAGAAAGCAGTGCCGTTTGGAGAGAAGTGTTTGACAAGTCATCCATGGTGCCCCTACGATCGACTAGTCTAAGGGATGAGTAGGAGAGTAAGAATGGTTCTTACGCTGACACTTCGCCAACTCTGCATTCCATCCTCCCTTTTTAATATATTCACCTGCCATTTCTCCGAACTTTTCTTGCAAACTTTCACAAAAGTTCGTGTCGATTTTTCTATATCGTTCTTCATGTTGACTGACTCACAAGTTTTAAAGAGTAATTCCGGCCTTGAATTTGTCCAGAGCAAGGTGTTTTCGAATTATTGTCTCCTTCTTTGGCTTCTTTTGTATATACTTTAGTAAGAACTTTCTTGGCATTCTTGGGGGATTTTCAGAGCAGAGATTATGATATCACTCGGAAAGGGACTTTTGTTGATCGTATGTCAGATAAGAAGATTCCCTATCATTTAAGGTAGATTTTAATTCTTTTTCCATGATGGACATTTCACTAATAGCTTCATCAGTGCCATTTCGTATATGTAAGCAGTCAGGCAGACCCACAAGCAGTCATGAACTACACAGTATAGAAGTCAATAAATATGAAGTGCTTACGGTGCTGGCGGGGATCGAACCCAGGATCTCCCACACCGAAAACGAAGACTTAAACATTTCACTAAATAATGAGGTCGCTTCTATCGCAATCAAAGTTATTTTTAGTGTTGAAGGTTTGTCTAGTTATTTAAGTTGATGAGAGCTCCCTATTTTGACATAGTTACTGCATTGACAGCGAGTGTTTCCCCATGTCTCCACTTTGTTGTCCCTTTCCGACGAACATTCTGCTCGTGTTAAGATATTCTTCAAGTTAGGTGTTTGTCGCTTTGCATGAATGAGTTTGACAATTTGAAATATGGCTTTGGTGGCTGAGCTTTTCTGTAGGGTTTGATAAACGCTTTGTGTTACGGACAAGATCTTTCTATTTTTCCTTGAATTAGAAGTAGAGATTTATGTTATAACTTTCCTTACTCCTTCTCAGTTTGCTTTGGGAGATAATAGTGATGCTCGCAATACGTTTAGGGTATTTCTGACTCATAGTCAGATTTCTGATGTAATTCTGACTAATGTAATTTGGGGGTTTTTCTTGGAGATTAGGAAATGTCTACATTTATGGAAACCTTATGTCATACCGTATACAAAAATTAATGTTATACAAATCAAAAGACTTGCAACAGTTTACCTCAGTTACTCCGAGTTTCACGTCCCACGACCATTCTCAAACTGGTGAGATGTTTATGTTTACATTTTTTTGGGCAAAATTTCGTTGCAGCCATCTTGGCATATAAAATGGCTACCCATAAATATCAGACTGCCAATAAATTGCCTTGCAGCCCAAGCAGGGCAGCAGTTTTAACTTAAATGTATGCTATTTTAACCACGAATCTGTTAAAAATAGTTAACGCGTGCTATTTATAAGTGTCTCTAATAATATTTTTGTAGAATTTATCTAAAGTAAAACATCTAATATCCTTATTAGGGTTACATAAATAAGCTACTGCCCAAAATGTAGCATTTTGTTTGACATTTGTGTTTACAAAGGTAACACGCTATGTTAACGTCACTGTAATATAATCTATTTGAGATCATAACAACAATCATGTCCATTGCATACTGGAATACTTCAGTAGTCATTTATTTCAATCATTTTCAGCAATCATTTTCAGCAATCATTTTCAATCATCATCATCGTCAGATGCATGGTTGCCATCTTCATTATTTTCTCACTGGGTCCCTCACATACAAAGATCAGTACGTGGTAAGTCTTAGGACCTGCAAGAGCACCTTTGATACTGCACTGACAGCATACGATGTAGATAATGGCCTTTGGTGCTGGAGGAATGTCAGTTGTGATCGTTGTCCAGTGGATCAGTGCTTTTTGGCAGGCAATATTCTCCAGACGCCATACAAAAGCTAGCATATGTTCTATGAGCAGTTGCTTGAGGGCCCCAAATGTGGGTGGTAACTTGTCACGCTCTGCCATGTACCATCATGAGGAGTAAGCCTCGCATACAAAAATCTACTCAAATTCATCCTTACTTCTCCGCTAACGTCTGAAGCGTCTGTCAGGGATATCAGTGCGTTGACAATGGGGGTATCCAGCTTCAATAAAACGCCTAAACACCCTGGCCTTTCCCACTCTTGATACTTTGCCAGTGTTGTCATCTCTTGAAAAAATAATGACAAAGCTTTTTGCTGGACCAAGGGCTTCCCATAATGGTTGATTGTAAATTTGGCCGGACTTCATGTGAATGGTTGTACATGATGGCAGCGGTTCATAGTTGGCGACCGCCAACACCAGAACGTCCGTGTCCAGTGAGAAGAAAGCCAGCTTTGTGTCCTGACTTTGGTTTCTTCTAGCAGCATTTTTGGCAAGGACAAGAATCTGCTCATCGTAAGGCGTTTGATGTTTTTGTTACCAGTAACAGTCTGATTCTGGTCTATAGGCGTCAAACACAAGAATTATTTCGTGAGATACTCTTGTTCAAAGCATGAGCCTTTCATAAAAGATCTTGCACATGGTCGGCGACTTCTTGCTCATCTGCGGTACACGTACCATTCTATCTACTACCATCTATTTCAGATCCCAATAAGGCCAGAGTGAGCTTTCATAAGTTTTTTTCAGTGCTCACAAGCGTGGTCATCCGAAAGGGAAACGAAAGGCATATCTCTCTTCGTCACTGCAATATTCACTGTTCCAGTTCTCGCCAGGTGTCTGGATGGTCAATCTTCGGCGTCTTCATGTCGCATATGTGGCGTGGCAAAGACGTTTATACTTGATTTTGTCCATGGCAAAAAATAGCTTTCTGAAGGTTTCTCTAGCTTAAAGGTGAAGGTTCAAATCTGCACTTCGACTGGTTGCGACAAAGGACAGGATACTCTCTACTCGGCGCATGGAATTGATCATGAACCTGAACATGGCATTGTGCGACTTCTTCATCACCAACCAACTCTTGCAGTTTATGCGCCACACCATTTGATACCCATGTCTCCAGTAGTTGCGCATTCGCATTTTTCACAGATTCGAACTTTGCTTCCTTAATATGGACAGGGCTCTCTACCCTAGTGATTGCATTTAGACACACGTCTGGTCAAAGAACTGCTCCAGAGCTAATTGATTCAGTGCTTTGCAGGAGTAGATGTGGACTGGCAGTGGCCTTTTATAGTGGGTGCATTTGAGAAGCTGTCTTTTTGCTGCAGACCTATACAAATCGGCCCCCATCCAAGCATCATCAATTCCAGAGCCCTGAAAGTAGCTATGATGACATGAAGTTCTCCAAGTCTTGGCAGGACACTTCCTTTAGGTTAGTATTGATATCTACCAGCAATGTAGCCTTCTCCTACAATGTCATGTCGAAAGTCATGACAGTTAATTACTGTTCGCCAACGACCAACTCCTTCAGCTTCTCGGCTTGAATCATTACCGTCAGAAAAGTGGGCTACTCATGTGCCACTTCATTGCTCCCATCTCTGTTAAACTCCTACTTCTTGACAGAAGAAAGTTGTAGGCTTCCCATCCAGGAATTTTACTTGTATTTCCCCCTGCTACCCGAGAAATAGTTGTGGCAGGGACCAAACACAAATGAGTCAACTGATAAGAAGCATTGGACCATCTTTTTAATGCTGAACTGTCGGAGTCTTGCGTCGTCAGCTCGTGCCGGCCTCATCTATTTTATGTGGAGGTATAGGAGTGTGATACGGTGTCACCGACAGATTTGGCACATCTGTAACATACAGTAGCAGGGCGATCTGTTCTACAGAGGCATTTACTCTCTGATAAACCGTAGTAATGGTTCCATGCGTGATACCTCTGTCGTCTCCCCTGCGAAATCCGTATTGTCAGCTGCAAAGATGAGGAAAGTTCCTTTCTTCAAGTGTTGTCTGCTACATTGTTGGCCAAAGCTGTTCCCATTAAATTTTTGTTAGTGTATGACATGCTGTATCCACTGGAGTTTGAGGGGATTCAAGAGATTCTTGTTCCTTGTGTTATGGTGGACAGTAAGGGCCAAACCAAGTGCTTGCGGATTCATTTTAGCTAGCTGATGTGGAAATCCAGTTAGTGGTTTGTGCGGTACCTGCATTTTGGATTTCTACCTAAACATCACGTTATGACTTATTATCAAAGATGCGCGATTAACAGCGTGTCACTCACTCACTTACTCACTAATCCTCGAGTACCGTGCGGTGCGTAGAGCAAACTTGAAACACAAGTGCTTGCCAATGCTGACGATCCGCGGCGAGCTGCTCCGCTTGAGATAGAGGCACCCCACAGGATCGCAGATCTTTGGCGACGACATCGAGCCATCGAGTGCCAGGTGCGCCTTGAGGGCGTCTCCATGCTGCGGGTTGGATGACTTTGAGGCAGGCATAGGATATGACCATACCATCGCACCCTTCTTTGAGCGGTTAAAACAGTATGTGAACGAACTTTATTTTCTAATTTGTCTGCTAAACCTGTCATTATCCAACAAACAATCGTGTACAATACCGTTGGTAAATCATCCATCGTGCTGGTCACTTTGATTTCGCCACGTTCTTTTTCTTTCTTTTGTAATTGTACTATGCTGGTCTTCATGTTACTTGTTCCATCGTGGAAGATTGCAAGCTTAACCAGGTCTTCTTCGAATGCTTCTGGGCAGTACAATATTGATGGCTTTCGCTGATTCTTCTCCGGAACTGACTTCACTCCCGCGACCTCATTCACCTGTTTATCTTTCAACCAGTGTCTTGTGTAGACTGGAGTGCGATTTTCTGTTCCTCCCAGCATATTCAAGTAGGTTTTTTGCTATCTTCCAAGGATAGGTATTTTCCATTCTTAGTCTACACATCACCAATATTAGCTAGTTCTATAAAATTGGCTGTTTGATGTGGGTGTTAGGTGTGGCTTGTGAACTTGACTTCATCTTGTCTGCATCCCTCAGAACATGGAACACGTTTTTGGTCCAACAACCTTTATAGCATTAGACATGCATGGGATGTGCGTCGATTTAGGAGGTGCAAGATGCCAACTTCGTCTTCAATTCTTGCTTTAAAGAGATCTTTACTGCTTCTTTCAAATCCTGACCACACTTATCAGTGCGGATAGAAAAACATTGATTGATCTCAAACGTCCTGGCAGAAGAAACAGTCAACACAACTCAGTTGATGTGTTACGGATCTTTCAAATGGTATCCGTGGTGAATTAGATGAATGATGTGCATGCACTCTTTTTTGGCTGGCATCGCTCATTTGGCGTACACGACCAACCTGACAAGGAACAGTTCTGCCTGTCTCTTGCACGCTGACTGTGAACTTCGCTTGTGACATCAGCATAACACTAGCAATACTTAACAGCTAGGTTTGTGCAACTGCAAGATTTGTGTTGTTAAGTCTTGTAGTCTCTTGAGTATTTTGACGAATTCACCATCACTCAGTAGAGCTCGTTCCTCGACAGCTGACAAAATTGTTTGGTAGGAATTAAGTCTTGGTGTTATACCAACTACCCAACAGCTTTTTGGCACAGAATACATTCTTTCCAGCTTGTAGGCTCCCTATACGTATTGCAAAGATCTGGTAACAACTAAGTAGCCTGTCGTTCAGTGGACGTAAGTTTCATTGGGCTTCAACTCAAAAGCATATAGTTTGTTGCTATGATAAACTATCAATGCAGGATACACACACATTTTTTCACAGTGATTAAGCAAGATTAAGCAATATACCTCGATACTACAATGATATTGTATACCGAGTAGCATATTTCCATGTATGTTCACTCCACCATATATATTTAATGCTATTAATGACTACAAAATGTCGAGAGAGCTACCAACATCAGAAGTTCATACTTCGTTTACACTACTACGTTTTCCTTTTTAGTCATCAGCTTCATAAGTACTTGTTAAGAGGTGTTTACGATGTGTA
>JAAAKL020009259.1:0-15236 GCA_010016065.2 Carybdea cf. marsupialis auct. non (Linnaeus, 1758)
TGAATCTGACACTGAGGCTAGCCAAGGTGAATTTTTGGTTGAAAGTCTATGAGCAGAGCCGATATTTGAACATTTTGCGGAATCTTTAGCATTGACATGGTGCAGAAATTAAAGGTTTTGCAGCAAAACCGTCGAGTATAAACTTCAATACACATTTGAAGAATCAAACTACCATGCAAATAAAGTTTGTTACTATTAAATGGAAACAAAATTGAAAACTTTTGGTCTTGCTCAGCATGACCTGCATGACCTCTGGCTTCGCTACTGAGCATTATGCATCAGTAAAGGGCGAGGGTGTGAATGTGGTTTTCATAATCGTTTGTGGTGAATATGTACAGAGACAACGCATGCCTGCAGAGAGGATTTTCTGGGGATGTCAAGAAAGTTGTACGGGGGGGCAATTTGGGGCAAAAATCAGCTTTGGAAGGGCAATGTCCTCCTTGCCGCCCCCATAGCTCCGTGCCTGTAAACGACATTCGCAAATCCACAACATGAATTTTCCTTTTCAACACAGACTGCTGTAGTAACTTGCCTGGTGATTTGACCATTTAATTCGCAGAAACAACTACAAATTTATCTTCTCTGTGCGATTGTATTCAAATCTGACAAAGTGCATATAGGAACCTAAAGATTTTACAAGCATAGGTCCGCACAAATCTGAATGGATGATTTGCATTATTTCGGAAGCTCCAGTTCCTCCACCCTTGGGAAATGTATTACGTGTCTGCTTCCCTAGCAAGCAGCTCTCACAGAATTCTAGCTTATGGCCTTTCTGAATTGCAAGATCTTCACGTATACTCCTATTTGCCATGTTAATTAAGGTGTCTGGATTAACGTGACATAGACGTTGTTGCGTTGAGCAATAACGATTATTCTGAGCAATAACGATTCATTCTGAGCAACATATACTTGCTTCTGATCTCACACAACAAATCCATCTTGCTGATACTGACAACACCTATGGTAAATTTTTGTTGTTGAGCACAACCTATCATTATCTAACTTTCTAAACTCACACTGTCCTTCAGTAAAGATTACATTGATGCCCTTATGTGTAATCCTATGCACAGAAATCAAATTCTATCCCAGCTCTGGCACATAAGGGACATTTTCAATTCTGAAGTTTACACTCAACCTCGGATTGGACTACATGACAGTGCCAACTCCCACACCATGAACTACAGAATTATTAGCTAGCCTAACATTTTCCAAAATATCTAACTCTGTGTACTCACAAAAATAATCTCGTAAACAGCACACGTGTTGAGTACACCCACTGTCCACATACCACTTCTCTTCTGCACCTTGTGGGCTGCTTGCTGTCCAGAAGGTAAAGCTTTCTTCATTGCTAGTCCCTGCAAACTTAGCATTATGAAAATTTTCGGTTTTTCCTCTTCACTGACCCAAATTTAACACGGATCTTTTAGCATTCTGGTAATTTCTTGCTGTATGGATGGGTTCACCACACGAATAGCATGAAAACGAGCCTCTTCTATTAGATCCTCAGTTTGAACTTCCTTCGATTTCACTCGAGGACCCCCTGATCCTTTCTTCTTAAGAAACAAAGCATCACTCGCACATCTGGCCCACATTACCATTTCTGTTTATTGAAGCATGAAGTTGTTCCGCTACCTGGCTACCAATACGCCCATGTTACTCTTTCACGCATGAAATACGTCTGAGAGACTCTACTATGTTACTTGTGTTCCCCTCATGGAAGACATCAAAGAAGATCAATTTAGAGTTGCTGCCTGATATTAGGTGGTTAGGCTACAGGTTATTTATAAGCTATACCAAAATCATCTCTTATTGGGAATCAACCTCTAGAAAGGACGACACGATGTAATAAAGCACTCGTATATTTAAGATGCTGGGTAACAGGGCAATTGCATTCCCTTTCAACGGGGCTATACCAAAATCATCTCTTATTGGGAATGAACCTCTAGAAAGGACGACACGAAGTAATAAAGCACTCGTATATTTAAGATGCTGGGTGACAGGGCAATTGCATTTCCTTTCCACGGTGCGATTTGAGATTTGAAATTTTTGCATATATCAATGGAACTATGTCAATGTAGTGGGGGGCGGTGGTAGCACTTAGAGGATGCTTTGCGTTGTCCCTGCTGCTCTTCCTGATTGTCTTTATTATAAAATGTTTGTGCCTGAAAATTCTGGGTGTTCACTTCATTTTCACGTCACAGAAAACGTATTTACTTTGAGGGTTTATAACTTTACAATGTTAGTAGATGTGAGAAGGCCCGTGGCTGTGGGGAGACAGTGCTGGAACATTGTCCCCAATTGTCAGGGTTGCAGGGGCATTACCCCCTCGAGGAAAATTAGAGCGAGTATTTGTGTCAAAGCCAGTGTCTTGTCGTTATTCGACTTCTGGTAATTGATTTTTTATTGACTCTGTATTCGAGTACAGGTGTACTTGCCTATTAGTTCTCTCTTGCTTAATAGAAGTTATTTCAAAATACAGGAACTGTGCATCATATGACAATATCTTTCCTTCAAAACCAACTAACTTACTTGCCAGATATATTTGAAGTTTCTAAGCGAGCTGAATGGATGTTAGTGTAACTTATCCACAGAATTCATGTTGATATTGAAGGAGTTAATGTCTCACGTAGGCTATCTTTTCATTCAGAAAAGTCAAGTTGGGGACCATGTGATACTAGCAGCACTGATATCTTACCTTGGTTGCATGATTTATAAGGGACTGGCCTACCCGTTGTGCGGGTTACGTTGATTTCCTTCCTGTACCTTAGCTGGGTGCCAAACTGATTTGGAACACCTTGGCTTCTGTCAGTCGCCTTATGAGCCTTAAATTCGTGCCTTGTCAATACAAGAGTTTCTACTACAAAAGATTGTGCCAGAACACCCTGGGAACTACAAAAGGCGGAACGAAATAAATGTTATGTTTAAAGTAGGGATTCGGAGGAGAAGAAACAGACTTATCGAAGTTAACAAGAAAGATTATATGGGTAATGCGGAAAACCGATATGTCCAAACCCCAAAATGTAGGTGAGACTTATTGGGTGTTCCAGGCAGGACCTGCACATATGGACGAACCGCCACTGGTTTTAAAGTGCTTCCTGTAAACGGAACTGTTACCATTTTATTATAAACATTCTTATATAAAGTTTTCTAATGTATACATGCATCCACATCTTTATATCGCATGCCATTAGTCAGCTCCTTACCTTTTGCAACGTAGTTACAAGCAAGTTGTCAATGTCAGTCCACTCCTCGCAAATTTTCATCTTGGCACGGTTAACTTCACGGGGAAAGGGCATTATCCTGCACATAAAATAGACGGATAGCAACCCAAAAAGCATCAGTTTCCTGAAAGTAGTGGCCACCTGGTATTACTACATTGATGGTTTCGTTTCAGCTACAAATAAAGTAATCAAACTGTATTATTAGTGCACATACCCTTGTTTATCATCGTAACAACAATGCCAACTGTAAATAACAGCTTTGTAAACTATATAACAAGGTGAGAACTGCCATTAATTATGTGCAAAATGGTGACAGAGAAGGGAAAAAACACTTATTTAAAGGCTTTCCCGCATGAGAAGTGGGCTTAAGAAGTGGGTATATTTTCTTAACGCATGGAGATTCTGTTTATTTTGGAAACTAATGGGATTTAATTGAATATGTTTAACTTGAAAAGAGATCTTTATGGTTTAAAAGTAATCCATTCACTTAATTATATTAAATGAAGTACCTGACTTAATGAATAAATTTATTTCTAGGGAGGGGTTCCAATGACGTAATTCTCTAAAAAGGGGTTCCAAGGCCTAATAATATGACAAGGGGTTCCATCCACATAACAGGAAGAAAGACGTGTAGGTCAAGCGTACCTGTAACAAGCACCCTGGTACATGTGAAAGGAGAGAAAACTTTCGCTTGCCCACCTAGCCTCGTAATTGACTATGGTGTATCCATAAAGTCAACTAACAACTTAGGCAGTATTTCGTAAATAAGTTTGTCCCTACATTTCGTACAAATTCTAAAGCGATAACATTACAAGGCATGTTGAAAATAGGGCAACCACAGCCTAATTTAGAAATTCTTGGAAGAACACAGATTTAAATGATGGATCTTTATCTATTTCGTTCAGTTGCAACATCGTTTCATCCTATTGCATAATACTTCATTTGAAATTTTGTGCACGTGGAACTCATTCTGGAGTCTCTAAAAGTATTGCTTTGGTTTTTGCAGTGATTAAGGTATGTGTACTATATGATAGGGTTAAAAGTTATAGCCACCTGAAATCATAGTTATAGCATTAATTACCCGTAAGGAGAGAAACACTTACCAACATTGTTACCCCTCAATTCGTGTGTGGCGTTAATCCCCTTTCTTCAAGTAAAGGTAACGGTTGAACAAATATCAAAAGCGCGGATAACAACTGTCTTTTTTTACCTAGAAAATTTATCATAACGTTTTGTTATTCAGAGTCTCAGTAAATAAACAGTAGCGAAGCAAAAGACCATACAGCACAGTAGGTCATTGCTTTAAAATCTAAAATTGCCGACTGCAGAGTGTGATTGGGTAAGAAGCACACAAGAATTACCCCGCACCTCTTATTGGGGAGCGATCGTATGTAATTGTCCATGCATATGCACCATTCTCTGCCCAGTGACAAGTAAATTGTCTGCTTAGGATATAAAAGTGTAATTCCTGAGCTTCCGTCTACTTTTCAAGCATTATCACACCTACAGCAGGTGATAAATGTGTATACCTCTGAAGAGCACTGACGACTACAAAATTTGAGAGAACATTTTTTAATATATGAGGAAATCTACATAAATTTCTACATAAACGTAACTCTATCCACCTACCACCTTTCTGTTTAACCGCTCACTGCTTTTCTGTGTAAAAAACGGTTTGTATATGTACATGTATATGTAAGAATTAAACAAAGAAGAGCATAATCGCCTCCCTCCCTCCCTCCATTTGTACTACTCTCCATAATATACCACCCTACTAGCGTTAAATGGCGATCAATAGCCCAATAACGTTAATAATACACCCACGGTCTCTTTCACCATAGGCCAGTGACGGTTCGTCCATATGTGCAGGTCGTGCCTGGAACACCCAAAAATTCTCCACAATCTTTTTTGTGCTTGGCCCTACCGGTTTTTTGTATTATCCAAATTACCTCCTTGTTCAATTGATTAAGTCTGTTTCGTCTCCTCCGAATCCCTACTTTAAACATAACATTTATTCCGTTCCGCCTTTTGTATTACCCAGGGTGTCCTGGCACAACCTTGTGTAGTAGAAACTCTAGTAAATATTGACCGGACACGGAGTTAAGGCTCATAAGTCGACTAACCGAAGCCAAGGTGTTCCAAATCAGTTTGGCACCAAGCTAAGGTACAGGGAAGAAATCAACGTAACCCGCACAACTAATAGGTCAGTTCCTTACAAATCATGTATCAAAGGTAAGATATCAGTGACGCAAGCATCGCATTGTCCTCAACTTGAATTATCCGAGTGAAAAGATACGCGATACATTAACTCCTTCAATATCAACATGAATACTGCGGATTAGTTACGCGAACATTCAGCTTCATGTATTCAAATCATAAACTCCCCTTGTCATAATCTACAAAAATATACTGCTTTTTGGCGCAGTGGCGCTACTGGCACTATGTGAAGAAAGGAAAGGAAAACTCCGACGATAAATATATAGACATATTTATTTTCTTAATCAATCTCTCTTATTTACATGTAGGTCCAAAAATCGCTTATGAAAACCTACTTTTTCTTAACTGACAATGCAGTATGAAAATTATCATTTGCCGTAATCAAATGGAATCATTACAAAGTTTCGAGAACGTACTTTTATTTTTTTTACATCAATTCGTACGTTCTTTAACTTTAACCCCCACCCCCACCCCTCATTGATTAACATTGACGTTAACCATCGCCCCTCGATTCAGTGCTACACACATTCGACAGACATACAGGAAACTATGTAACAACAACTTTATGAATATGATAACAAACATGCAGAAGTAAATATGAAATACAGACAATTTTTGGTGGAAGACACACCTCATAAAGTCTGGTTCTGTTTCTACCACACATGAGCAGTCATAGGTTGAATTATTACACACAGTCCTGTATTATTATTATGTGTACACACAGAGAAACTGCCACATAACACCAAACATCAACAATTTTGTAATGCATATTCAAGACACCTAGCCCATAAACATAATATCATGTCATACATTAACATGTATCTTGAATGACCATGTGCGTACGGCATTTCATATGCACTGCAACAAACGATAGAATACGAGTACAAAAGAAACACTGACATGATTCTACTCTTAGAACACAAACAATACGAATATATCCACAACATACTCCACCCTGAAATCCCAAACAAACAATGAATCAAATTGTCATTTCAGATTACCCAAACGTTTTCATGTGCGATAAACACAAGGACAAGACAAACTCACAATTACTACAATCGACGAAAACTTTCATTACATGCACCAATCCCATCATCGACCCTCTTTCCAGCAATTTCAATCTTCTATTTCTAAAAGTGATATTATTTTACAGGTCAATGATAGTATCGTCCACATAATAGACTCCATTATTTCTTTGATAATAAGCTTTTTTCCTATCATCTTCTATCTGATAGTATGCATGCTCTGTACTATAAAACCCATTATCCCCTGCATAGGGTTCACCTTCTTCATAGATATGTCCATCGTAGTATCCACTTGCGTCATTGAAGTATTGAACTTCACCTCCGTAATAGCCACTCAAGGCTTGTTGATATTGCCTCTGCGAAGCTAATTGCAAAATGGCAGCAGGAGTATAAGCGGACGATCCAGGCCTCATATTCCTTACAGGTCGCAAAGCCATTTGATGATAGTCTTGGTTGGCAAGCGCAGAAAATCCCATTTCTGCATTTTCGTTGACAATCATCTCTTTTTTTCCTTTCTTTTTCTTCTTTTTCCCCTTATCCTTTTTCGGTTTATCTCTCTCACCAAGTTGCTCTAAAGGCTCGAGAGGTTGAAGCTGAAATTTTCCTTTAGGCGTCGGTAGTGAGGGAGGGGGAGATTTTACTATGGGTGTCAATCCAGTCGATAAAGGTAGTCCGGAAGATCGTTGGAGAATAGGATTCGGTTTCACAAGAGATGCAAATGATTCTGCTGGGGCGGCTGACGCCGGACCCTTAATTTGCTTGTCTAATGCTAGCGGGGGCTGGATAGACTTTATTTCTTCGAGGCGTGATAGATCTCCTCCACTTCTTGGTGAAGATTGCCAAAGACTCGATCCATTCTTCACGTCGGTGCTACCTAAGCCAATAGATCTTTTTAGATTTGCGTTTTCTGCGCCAAATTTATCAACAGATTTGATAGGATTGATTGGAGACAATGGTTTGAAAGGGGACAACCCTCTACTTGCTTGCATTACTGGTATGTCCGTGAGTACCTTAGCAGGACTCTTAAGAGACTCCTCCCTTACACCCACAGGTGAAATAGTGGGTGGCACTTCCTTATGTTTAGTCTCTACAGCTGCATTAGTTGCTATAGGTGTCAATGGCGGAAGCGGAGACAAGCCTTGGTCCAGCTTCGTTGACTCTGTTAGCAGCTTGTTAACCCCGACATTACTGTTTATATTTCCACCTGAAACAAAAGGCGTCAAATTGTCATCTTTCAAGTTCTTATCCATGATGATAGATGTAATAGGTTGTAATACCGGCTTCAGTGGTAGACTATGTCTCTTCGGTAAAGTCCCTTGTTCATCACGTAATCTGTTATCTGCTTTGTTTTCATGATGGTATTGCTCATCTTGAATTTGATCAGCTGGATTCAAATCAACTAAAGGAAAGCTAGGTTTTGGTTCCATTTCCTCAATCACTGAAGAGGAATAGCATTCCTCTTCTGCGCTCAGATAGTATCGATCACGATCATCTGGGGAATCCACATCAAAGTCAGAGTCAGTCCTTTTGATCGGAATGTTCGTATCTTTAAGTGGCTTTTCAAGATCTTCATCTTCAGTGAGGCATCTACAGAAAAAAGGGTAGAGCAAAAATGTTGGCGATGGAAGGATATATAGGACAAGATAAAAAGGGGGAATAAACATAGGGAAGCACGTTTATCCTAGTGATAATGCCAATAATAACAATAATAACAATAATAATAATAACAAGAATGATCTTTTTCACACTAATTTCTTTATTGAAGATCATGACTAGTACAAAGTTTAACCCCGTCAAGACGGACTTTTGTGAGATTCACAGGCTTGTAGGCTGCTGCTATATGAAAGTTAATATTTCTATCAATATTTGTTAATAAGTTACAGATTTGTTAATAGCTACAGAAAAGTAGGTTATTTTGTAAATGGTTATAAAAAAGACGTTACAGCAAAGCCGTAACCACCGTTCAAAAGTTGATTGATGAATTGCCCTTGACTATCAAAACTTAAAAATAATCAACTTTAGGTCTGGAGGTTAATAAACGCCAACTGAACTTTCAGTGAACCTTCAAAATAACATAATCTATTTCTTTCATGGCCACCTAAGCTTATCAAATATCAAATTCTAAATATCTTCTCCCTGTAACTCTGCTATTGTTTCTCAAGATTAACTGTGACTGCAAACATCAGAAAATCATTATTAAGTCCTAAAATGGTGGTGTAATGATTTTAAAAGTTACAAAAAATTCTTACCTGTTTTCCTGGCTGCTTCTCTTTATGTGCTCCTTCAGCATCTCATTTTCACAAACCATGTCATCTACTTGATCCAACAAATTCTTCCTTTCCTTTATCAGTCCAGCAACTTGAACCTCAAGATGGGAAATTAACTCTTCGTCTTCTTTATTCTTCTTTGTGCAATCTGATGGTTTTCGATTTTCAGCAATCAGTTTGGCGCATTTAATTTCCAAGCTCTGTTTCTCTTTCAGCAAAGATTTGTTCTTTTCCTCTACTAAGTCGAATTCTGTCAATAGCTTGCTGTTTTTGCTTTTGAAAATATCTAGTTCATTTTCAAATTGTAAATTCTTGTCCTTTACATTTTGAAGAACTGATTCAATTTCTTGTTTTTCAGTTGCATTCTTTTCCAAATCCTCTCTCAACTCCCTGTTTTCTTTCTCCACGCTGCTGAGCTCTCTCTCTACCTTGATATTCTTGTCTTCCAATTCTTGTAACAGAACCAAAGAACGTTCCGTCAACTCCTTATCACAATCACTCTTCACAGCTACCTGGTCTTTCTCAGGAACCTTTTGCTTCAGAATTTCTATTTCTTCTTCCAAATCATCATTCCTCTTGATAAGCTGGGATATTTCTTCATCTTTTGCAGTAACCTCTTCTGCAAAATTTCCAATTGTAATTTCGGACTCATTACAAATTTTTGCCATCTCCATCATTTTCACGTTCTGTTCATCAATCGTTAAACGAAGGGTCTTCACATCATCTTCATTCTCATTACATTCCTTTGACAGTTTAAGTTGTTGGTTTAATTCACTGATCTGTTGTGTCAACTCAGTTATTTTGTTGTCCTTAGCAGCAACGTCTTTTTCCAAGTTGTCACATCTTGCCTGAGATTCATTGCAGTACTTGGCTAGCTCTCTCATCTTTTGGTATTGTGATTCATTAGTTTGTTGCAACTTTTTTGTTTCAAGGATCTGATCCTTGAAAGATGTTTCTGCTTCTTTTATCTTATTCTTTGACAATTGTAATTGATCTCGAAGACTTTCAATTTCTGTTACATGAGAAGTAATTACACCATCTTTTCTCTCAATTTCAGACTGTAGGCTTACATTTTCCCCATGCATCCCGTACATACTGTCGTCTGTTTCAGTGCCAAGTTCTCTGTATGTCTTTGTAGGAGCGTTATCAATTCCTCCTGTTTGACGTCTTAGCATCATGATCTTATCTTCGGAGCTTCCGAGGGACTCTTCTAGATTTTTAATCTGTTTCTCCAAATTACGTTTATCATTCTGAATTTGAAGGTTTTCCTGTTTCAGAAGGTTGAGTTCATTGATGGTTTGAGATAGTTGGTACTGATTTGAGTCGTACTGTTGCTTCAAAGAGGAAATCTCCTCTTTGAGATCATTACAACTCTTTTTCAGACTAATATGTTCTTTTTCATTTTGGCGATGTTTCTTTTCTTTCATCTGGTATTTTTCATCAGATTCCGTTTGATAATCCTTTAATTGTGTTAAACGATTCTGCAAATCAGCATTCATAGACTTAAGTTCACAGATCTTCTCTTTTTTCTCTGTAACATCCTTTTCGTAGTTACTACATCTTGTAAAACATTCACTGTGCAATCTTTCCATTTCATTTACTTTTTCCTTCAGTGAATCAATTGTTTGACTTAGTTTTACTGATTCTTGAACTTTTTCCTCAAATGCAATTTGTATGTCATGACGTTTGCAGTCATAATCCGTTATCACTTTTTGAAGTTGCTTCACTTTTTTCTGATAGTCAGTAATCTTCTTTTGTTTGTTTAGAATTTCGTCCTGTAAGATCACAGAGTTCTTTTCAAACTGTTTTGCATTTTCATCTGTTACTACACCAATCTCCCGGAAGCTCTTTAAGTTCTCTTTGCAGGTATGCTTTGACTCCAATTCTGCAATTTGTGATTTGTATTTATCAAACGATGTCTGAATATTCTGAGTTTGGAGCCTGAGAAGATTGTTTTCATCCTCTGATTTGCATTTTTGCTCCTCTAAGTTCTTCAACTCATGCTTTAGTTTTTCTAACATGTTCTTCTTCGAATCCAACTTTTTCTGCAATCCCTTGTTCGTTGAATCCTTTTCTGTTGACATATTTTTCAACTGTTCATTTTCATACTGAAGTTCCTCGATGACTACACGCTCTTTCTCAAGTGCGCATTTATTGTCTTTGATCTCAGAAACTGCCAATTTCAACTCATCGGATACGCTATTTAAACGTTTCTTTAGGACATCAACATAATCCATATCTACCGAAGGAAAGGAAGTGTTCCTGTCTAGATGTGCTTGGTTTTGGTATATGCTAGATAACGATTGACTCCGATTTAAGGATTCCTGTCCATGAAACTCATCTTCAGCATGAGAAACTAGTTGTCTTCTTGTATCAAGAACTGTAAATAATTTCTTGTACACATGCTGCTCTGTATTAGTTGTCTGAGTGCTGCAATCAGTCAGACAAACGTCTTTTCGAACAGGTTTCATGGTCAAGTTCTGGGTCTTAGTTTCCAAATCATTTACCTGGTGATGGTTAATCAGTTTCTGCATTCTCTCTAACTGAAGCGTTCTATTTATCACTATATCCTTCAGTGCATGGCTTTTGGCTTCAGATTCTTCTAACGAGTCCCTTAGTTGACGTCTGTCATCATCGTTGTCATCAGACTGATCTTTGCTTAGCTCCATCGTACATTTTGCTATCACGTTTGAGAGACATTTTCCTTCTTCCCGTAACTTTACCTTTAGATTGCAGATTTGACTTTTTAAATCAGAGATCAAATCAGTTACACCTTCTTCTTGCTGCCTCGTTATTCCATATTCGGAAGAGGTTTCAGCAAGTACTTGATACATCTTTTTCTGCAGATCATTGATGAGTCGGTCAAAGGATTCGTGTATGCAATTAAATAGAGGTGACTTGTTCATGACAGAGGGTCTGTTAAATTGGTTAGTGTTATGTTGTGTTAACACCACTAACCGCTCTATATGCTTTTTCATGTCCATGAGTTGTTCATCTTTCAACAGACATTGTCGTCTATACGATTCGAGATCAAATGTTAACTGTTCTTCTCTAACAATTAATTCGTTTTGACGATGTGTTACCTCCAAGAGATCGCATTCTAATTTGTAGATTCTGTCATTTGATTTTTCTGTTTCCATCAACGCTCTGTGATATTTTTCAACATATATACAATGCATGTGCTTATGTTTAGAAACTGTACTCTTACTGCTAAAGCATCCAAAAAACAATCGACGAATTGTTGAGCTTCTGGATTGCTTTGGCTGTAACTTACAACCACAGTCTCCGTCTTCCTCAATCTTAACGGTTTCATGGCTTGCATTAATAATCTGGAAGTCCTCTGTTGCATATAAGGATTTATTGACGGTCATACCCTTGCTGTCATAGGCAGCATTTACAGACTGTTGCTTTTGATTTAAAACTTGATGACGCAGAACCGAAATTTCGCGAGTGTAAATATCGATTTCTTCATCTCTTAGTTTTTGTAGATGCACTATTTCCGTCTGGTGTATCTGCTTCAGCTCCTCACAGATCATTTCATGTTTGTCTTGGAAATCACAAAGTTCTTTCCCAATCCTCTTCTCAAAACCTGACAGTGTGTCTTGTATCTTGACATTGAGGTCGTTATTCTCTTTCCAACGTTGTTTCATCTTTTCTGTGGTATTCTGGAGCCTCTCTTGTATGCCTTCTGCTGACTGAACGTATTGTTGCAATATATCATCAAATTGTTGTCTTTCAACAGAAATCTCCCTGAATTTTTCCAACATATTCTGTAGCCTGTTCTTCGTTTGACGAAGTTCATTCCTTTGCTTGAAGTACTTTTCCTGAAACTCTCCTGGCGATTTTGTTTTCTTACGTTGAAAATTTTCAGAGAATTTACTTGTTGCAATCTCTTGATTTGGAAAATTGCCTATTTTATTAAGATCTTTCTCATTCCCTTTGAGCATACCATCCTTCTGTTCTTCGCAGCTGAATTGAGACAAATCTGCTTCCCTCTCAACAAGATCCTGTACTCCAATGACATTGGGAACTTTCTGGTCCGTGACAAAATCAGCACCAGCCGGTATCTTCCGCCAATTTGATTTCTCTTTTGACACGCTCTCTTCAAATTTCTTCAATATGACATTAGTCGTTTTGTCCATGTAAGAAATAAGATTATTTCCCAATTTCTCGGCAACAGACCCTGTCCACTCCTGTTTGCTTTCATCATTTGTGCTAATTTGCTGTTGTATACCTCTTTGTGAATCCTGGTGGCTTATCGGAACCTGGCATGCATTGTTGATATGCTGTAACTCACAGAGTAACTCCTTGTTTTCATAGTCAGCGTCCTTCATCATTACTCTTTCGTGGCCACCAGCATTTATTCTTACACTGTTTCCCAATACACTTTGTTTTATCCTATGATCTCTCTGGATTTCCTTCTCTGATTGTGTTCCTCTTGCAACAGCTTGGCCTTCAGAAGAATCTGATAAATCTTTGACGCTAGTTGCAATGCAGCTGTCTGATTCAATCATAATATGACCAGAGGGGGGATATTGACAGAGCTTTTGAGAATCTAGCTTTTCTTCGCAATCAAAGGGCTTTATAAAAGAGCTTGTTTCCTTGCCTCCTGTCGCTGGCTTAGCCATACGCTCATTCCAAGAAATGTCGTCATTGAAAGAGTATTCATACTGACCAAGAAGAGGCTGTGCCTCACTGACTAATCTCCTAGACTTAAATTCATCATCTCGTTTTCTTGCTGCTGCATCACGCAAAGAGCTGCTGTTAATTGGTTTGTTTTCCACGCACGGTCTAAGTTGTATCTCAGTGGGATTTGACTTTATATACAAAGAAGAAATGTAGCGACTGCCACCACTACCAGTTGATTTGATATTACAACTTTGTTTGCTGGTGATGTCATTGCATGGACGCCCAGTCTTTGGTTGTGGGTGAAGATATTTTGTTGGAGTTACCCCTTTTTCTTGGCCTAGTATGAAAATTGGACAAAACAATGTTACCCCCAATTACAATGTTGGAAACCATCAATTGACGTTCCATTGATTGCCTAAGTTAGAGAGTTTGGTTTAACATTTTATACGTTGTGCTCCCTGAAATATGAGAAGTAAGTCTTAAACACAGCTGCTGTGGTCTAGTGGTTAAGGAATCGGACTCATATGCCAGAGGTGGTGGGTTCGAAGCTTGATATAAAGACTACCGGTTAGGGAAGGCATCGACAGATCACCCCTATAAATGTGCTTTCTCCCCAAGACATTGGTCACTTTGGCTGGGCATTAGGCCACGCTCGAAATCGAGTATGCCACAAAAGAACAAGTCAAAAACCCCGTCTTAAATAAAATCTTAGCTAATGCACTCTGTCACTATGTGTCTATACGGCAGGCTTAAGGTGCAGAGACAGTGTATGCGCCAAAAAATTTTTTAAGTTATGAAGGAAAGTTAATTAATTTCTGTAAGCAGAAGCAAAGTACTGGAGTTTTAGTTACAGATCTTGAATACTGCTAGCGTTTTCCGTCAATTGTGAAAATATGATCCTTCAGAATTTATTATGCCCCTGGCTAATCATACATTTAGTGCCGAGACAAATGGTTCCCCCTTGCATTCAACACAGAGCAGGCTTATAGTGGTGCTCAAGGTTAATGAATTTCCAATGCAGCTTTAGAGACGCATGCTATTACCAGTAATTGTCTATTTGAATTGAAATCTGACTGTATAAAATGGCATAAAAGCAGTAGCGTACACAGGGAGTAACCAAGTATTTTGACACATCAAAGTTAAATGTCGAAAGGCACGACCTTATCGGGGAAGTTTGTGTTCTCTAAAGAAAACAAAAAATTTTTACGTCAAAATAGGAAGGCAGTGCTTAAAGTTGTCACATTCTTCAATTTTTAAGCTGTAAAGCCTACAATTTTTCAAACCTGGCTAGTCTAACTGTTCATAATTTTGTACGGAATAGTAATTCGCCTTGCTTACGACAGTGCATGCAAGTCAGGTAACCACTGGCCTACAGCAGCAAAACTATCATTTCTGGTACTGGTACCTGGCACTACAAATAGTGTTACAAAATATTCACTTAGATAAACAAAACAATAATATAAATGCCGGAAAACAATAATGCGGCCATCCAGATTACAGAAACTACAGACAGTAGTGATTTTTCATGGAGAGGATAAGACTAACAGACCAATTTCTTGTTGCCATTGTTCTGTTACTATTCTGAATTACAGATATATTTAATGATATGCCCAATATTCTTGAGTGGGGTTTTGTCACAACGTACAAGCAATATATATATTTATATATACAACTAAAACAGACTTTCTAAAGCCATTATGATAAAATAAATATATAAACAGCAATATATATACACCTTTATATATATATATATAGCATTCCGACAAAGCAGAAAAATCGTCGCTTTGTGTAATTCTCACGCTTATATATCGTGCATAGGTATAGGCATTCCATTAAATATTTGAATATTAGGTACATATAATCGCCAGAATGTAATT
>JAAAKL020009260.1:0-15235 GCA_010016065.2 Carybdea cf. marsupialis auct. non (Linnaeus, 1758)
CTCATTCAATGATCAACAAGAGCACGCCTTAGTTGACTATCTGCAAGCAAGTGTGATGACCCAATACAACAAACAATAGTTAGTATTTTGAAAATCAGTCTATGTATCATCCTTTGATCCAGAACTGCGCCCAGCTTGGTACAGCCGCTTTGGATTCTCTTTTGCTGGCTTAAGCAACAGTTAACTTCTATTATGGGTAACGATGACCCAATAACAAGCGATGATTAACTTCTGGTATCAGTAGTATGGATATTTTATAGAAAACCTTAAACGTTGTGTTGGACTAATGGAAAAAAACATTGATCGTTACATGTTGAAAAATGTAACTGAAAATCTGAAAAATTTAATATTATATTTTTTAAAAAAATTGGAAAAAAATTGAGCATTTTTATGTAACCCACGAGCACTTTTCTATAAATAATTAGCATCATTTTAGCACTTTTTTGGCAAAAAACGAGCACTTTCGGTAAGAGCCTAGTAATTGTCCAACATCTTTTCACAACTTCTCACTTTAAATAATCTTCTTTATATAATACCTCCTTCTTAACTCGGGGATCCTGCTACTCTGTGATCATAGGTTATTACTACCTTTGCCACTTTACTCAGCTGCTATGAATATCCACCTTACTTTTCTCCTTGTCCTTTAAACATCTAATATTGTCCAGTCTAGCTGGAGCACTTTTACCAGGCAAGATTGGTGGTCAATCTTTCATGGTCACAAACATTCCTGTCCAATACCACCCAAGACGAATCTTAACAACCACAGACCATTTTGGATTGCGAGTATATTTTCACCTTTTGTCGTTCTTCAACTGACTTCAAGCAAATATGGATACATAATCCGGCCTGCTAAGCTGTCTGAATTGAAGATTTCTGTATCCACACTTTCCATAGACACTCTGTCACTGTCCATGCTCTCTGTGGCCGCTTTTCGTGATGCCACGTTATGGTTCACAGAAGAGCACTTGAGCAGTTGATTCTACTTTTTCTGTATAAAAGTGACTTTCAGAGCAAATCGCTCTTTAACTTTTTAAGAAATGCTTCAAATAACCAAAAATTCTTTGGTTTTCAGTTATAAATACAAAGAGCACATGTTTTCACTTCAGTCATTGGAAGTTCGACCATAGTTTTGGGATGTGACTGATACCAACATAAATACAATAACAATAACTCACATCACAGTTACCACTAGTGTGTCCACGTACACTTACTACCTTTAACGGGGCATACTAAGGCACGTACGAGAAAATGGCCTGTATTTGACTGTATAACCAGCTATTTAAATTGTTTAGTCGTGGCAGCCTCTGCATTCTTGTATAGAGAAATAACAACTGGAAGGCGGATCCTTTGTAAGCAACGTCAGTAGATATAACTGTATAGTGAACAGCAGGGCGCCTTTGCCATATTGATTTCCCTAGTATGGTGCATTAATAGAATTTCACCTTTGTCGGAGGGGGGATTTGGCTATTGATGTCACTTGCAGAACTCCAACTATTACTGATCCAGTTCTGGCGTCATCAGGCGAAGCGCGACATAATCGGCTGAATAGATTTCCATAACTGATTCGTGTTATTTAGAGCCTTTCATGAATTTCAAGATCAAATCGCTGTAAATAAACTACAACTTGTGTGAGTCATTGAAATAACTACCACAAAGAAGACGGCAAAAATAAAAGAACGACAGAGCCAATTTATAGATATCCGTATAGCTTGCTCATCTGGCAGCTTCAGGGTACTTAAGATTAACATTCAAACTGAAAGGTTTACAATGCTTTCTTACTGTTCGTGCATTCACTTGTTTCTCTATCACTGGCCACTCATTCATTCTAATCTCAGCTGATTTTAAATTTAAGCTTACTTATCCGCTAATGCGTTAAAGTTGGTAGCATTCTAATTCACAGCATACACCGAGTAAAGTAAAGAGTTAGGAAACTCCAGTAGCTGATGCTAGTTTCATTGTTGTTCAGTAGCCAGAAATCAAATAACAGGACATCCTTTTGTAGAGGCGCAAGTCGAAACGTAAGTTTTCGCACATGGGAGTAAAGCCTTGTGGCCTCTTTTCCATGAGTATCATTACAAGCTTTTCCTCAATGAACTTTGGCTGTAATATCTACACCATTAATGTGGCAAGATAAAGTTACGCAAATTTTATACATTCAAGGTACCACGAAATGATAACGGGTGTTCCTTCGCCAAGACTATTTCACATCCTAAATCTCCAGGACTTTATCAGTAGGGTTTAGCAAACGATATGTGTCTACCTCGGGTAAAATGGTAGTACCGAGAACACACTCACTCTAAATGTAAAGCAAATACAGAGAATGCAGATATCTAATAATTACATAAAACTAAGGTAAGACATGCGTTGCTCAACGCAAAGTCAAGACAGACGACAAGCCATGTTCCCCAGTGCAACCACAACAAAATTGAAACGACCTATCAGTAGATATAACGAAATATACTGAAACATGGTACATCCTATATGAAAGTGTGCACCACTCCTAAGCGAGAACCGCCTAAAATAACCTAAAACACTATAATGTTCGGAAGGAGAAGGAAAGCATGAATAAGATCGTGCCAAAACTTCCAAACTGTAATCATTGAATCATCGTTAACGGTACTTAATTGCAGCTGTCAGAAGCAATGGCTGAAAACACCGGGAAGATCAGGAAGCAATGTCACAGCAATGCACCTTTGGTTTCGGATAAGAAACAAGATATGGTTGCAACCTAAGTTTGATTGTCAGATCAAAATGTTGAAAACGTACAATAAATATGATGTTCTTTGTTTTGTAGAGGCAAGTTACATGTATGCATCTTCTTTAAAGCCCTCACATTACAATACTATGTATGACAATTTTGCAACAAACAAATACACACGATTTCCTATCATCGACTAGCTTTGGAATCTCTAGTGGAAGTCGCAACATGTAACAATGGATTTCATGACGAGGGGGGTGTTCCTAGGCTACGTTTGAGGGTCGTTACAATGAAGGTCGTTAGCGTTGATATTGATGACGACTAGTGCCAATCGTCAGTGTTCCCCCTTGAAGTGTTTCTGTGTGGACGCCGCTACGCAGAATTGGCCTCCGCTAAGCTCGCTTTTGCAGGAAAAAAACAACAAGCCGGCTACATTGGAAGGCTGTAAAATCAACTTCAGAACATCAAACAAGCTCCTCCAAATCTCAAGACTGATTGTATTTAAAGTGCTAGCATCTGATTTCGTAATTATTGTATACAGTAATACATTGGCTTTAGATTTTGCAAACTTGCGTGATTGATCAACAAGTTGTCTGCCCTGAGGATGGCACCCAGATAATCAATTAGACGTCTTTCTGTACGAATTACACATGAAGGAAATAAAGAAAACCACCATGAACTTAGCTAGATAAATTAGTAACAGGAGCGGCCCATAGTTACGTTCTCTCTTGAACTGCGGCTTTACTTGAGTTGACCTTTCTCAAGAGTCAAAATTTAAAAAAATATTATGTACATTTGTGTCAGAAAAGGCCATTTTGAGCCTGTCAAAAGGGCAAAATAGTGTAACTTACGAAGGCTTTGTCCCCGGGACGCTACCAATGCTATGCCCTGGACTCAATGGGGGCCTTGCAGCCTACTACAGGCATAAACCCAGCTCTGGACCGCTATGCTCGTTTTTAATCACAGGGAGAACACTGATAGTGTAGTACAGACATCTCAAGGTTGATCCTACTGCTCCATATTGTACCATTCTGACTTTAATCTTTGAAATTACGGTGCCTACTATCTATCCTTATAACACCAACACTGTGACCGCAGTTGCAAAACTAAAAGCTTGTCTTATGAAATCCTGGCAAAATGACATCGAAAAATAAGCCCGACTGGAAATGGAAATGTAGAACAATTTGTGCCTGACAGAAAAAGATAGAACAAGGAAGTCTCTAGCATTGCATCTCGTTTCCATGCCATGTTTATTCAACTTGCTGAAATCTTCACATCCTAAATACAGTAGAGTCGGTGTCCAATGGATTAACATCTGAACGTTTTGCTTGCAGCAGCTACAATGTCACAATGGAGAATGAGTTAACTTAGAATCAACAATTCAATATCCTTATGGAGCTATTGGTGAAATAGAATCCACGGGTGCTGAAGTTCTTTGGTTCTATTTGAGAAAGGATTCCATTATAAAGAATTCGAGGATACATTGAGATCATCTTAAAGATTTAGTGTTTGCTTCATATCACTAGACTGGTTTGTTTTGTCTGATCTGGAACATTCGTTCCTCATAGGAATCAGTCAATAGAAAAAAAATGGCAGTTGCCAGAAAATGCCTGCTAGACAGAGTTGTTCAATTCCAACTTAATATTGAAGATGAGTTCTTTCAATGGTAATTAAAGCTAAATTAATCATTGAAACTAACATAATTAAAAAGGATAGAGTTTTCTCATGAAAAATTCCTCTGATTTCTTTGTAGCAGTTACTAAGCAGCTGAACTCCAAAATGCTCAGCAAACACAAAAACCTATCATGTAATGGAACAATAACTCAGGTCATCAGAGATATAACTACCATTTCAAATATTTGAGAGAATATTATGCTGTCAGGAGGAGCCAGCAAATTTTCATGGCGGAAGTACCGATATGCCGAAGAGGCTTAGGAAACCCCGTCCGGTTTCCGTAGGCTGACAATGAATACTTTGTCATCTACAGCTCGTACTCCCAAACTTGGGCTTCGGCACAGGTATCCCTCCTATTCCAACTCTGGACGACACTGCAGAAGAAGAGTCGAAATTGGAGAATGTGGATAGCATCTTGCCAAACCATGCTTGTGGACAACATCAGCAACACGAAGGTGCTCTTGAAAGCCACAGACGACTGAGAACAAACACACTAAACACAAACCTGGACATTTTCATTAAATTTAATAATGTAAAGCAACTCGCCAAATGATTTCAAATGTTCGGAACGTTGCGAGGCGTACTTGCGTGTAACGCGACAGCTGTATCGAACCTAACAGCAATGACATTGTTTGAGTAAAGTTGTGGAACAGGTTTAATGCAGTTCAAATATCATTCGATTAATTTAGAAACTCTGGCTGGCATTACCCTTAAACAGGATAATCGTCTTAGGTATTTAAATTAAGGAAACTGGTTGGAAGACATTCGAGTCTACACAGCGTATGAATCTTGTCAAGATAGAACAGAGTAAGTTAAAGCATAATCACCCCATCAAAAATTTTAGGAGATAATTTTGCTGGGAGAGAACAGACTAATTCAAACTAAGATCCATAATTCAAAGGGGAAGTTGCTACATCAGAAGAGGGATGAATGCTACTTTGCTGAGGGTCTTCTCAAACACTATATATCACTATGCCAGTAACGTGGACTATACGTAAGCAGAGAAATCAACAGCCGCTGCTATAGTTAAGACTATTTTGACGACGGGACTAGCAATAGCGATTCTCGGCAAGTACTGGACCAAATGAGGTAGATGATCAACGATGACGTATACTCTACTTCTATCAATCGTATTCTACAAATTGTCATCTTTTGCTTTAGGTTGATACTCCACTATGTGAGATGTGGCAAGATGACAAGCAATTCCTGGACGTCAATTATTCAATCAATCCTCTCTCGAGTGCAGTGTAAGACGCGTCTTTCGGCCCTCGAAATCCTACTCATTTTTTTATTGTGTGACTGCACTGATATTACCATCTCTCACATACTTGAAACAGAGATACCATGCATAATGCAACATCATCTTACGTCTATAACTCTTTTTAGGTCACGTATTCAGTCCTGCCGTCTCTGTAGGACGGCAATAGTACAAAGGTAGATGCACAGTCACACAAAGACAGCTTTATACAAAGTCAGAAGGTACATGGGAAAATTGGAGCATCGCACATTTATTCATCATCAACAAGCTGGCTATTGACTGCGAACTAGTACGCCAAAAATAGACAAACCTAAAATCGTTTTAAGACGCAGGAAGCAAAGAAGTAGACGGGCAAGGACAAAGGTGCAATACGAATTAGTGCTAAGCAATGAGACGCTCGGAATTGACGTTCAAATACAGGCTAGCTTCTAAACAAAATGTGGTTCTCCTAGAATTTCATAACAGAAATATGTATATTTTTTGCTGATATTTCCTATATTTTATGTACATTCCTTAAGTAAGCCTGGTTGTGGGATTGCGATGCATGACGCTTTACGATCTTATATACCAGCTGACATCAAGAGAATATAACAAGAGTGTACTGCTGGGTGGAATTTACAATAATATACACCAATACATGTTTTTTCTATTTCTGTGCAATGAAACTCATTTAGACACTATGGTATAAAAACATAAATGGTACACTTCGCAACCATCAAGTTACCATAACGTCTGAATATAAAGTACTAAGTACTGCAGAAGAATATTTCAAACAACAAAAATGCACCATATGAATACAATAAGGCACTATGACAGAATCATGCCAAATAAATTTCGTATCATATCTTCGTAATGTAAAGACCAAGTACGCAGCATGGTAACATTTATGCCAAAGCCACTTGGCCATAAGAAGAAATCTATGGTCACTCTCGATACAGTAATTCTACTTTTTTATGCAAAATAATGAATCCCTCTAAACTGATTCTCATGTGTCATAGACTAAACACAAAGACCTGAATCCTTTCGTATATTAATCACTAAACTGACTTGAATCATCATCTATGACGTTCATAATCATCTATGACGTTCATAATCATCTATGACGTTCATAATCATCTATGACGTATAAAATCATCTATGACGTTCATAATCATCTATGACGTACAAAATCATCTATGACGTTTATAATCATATATGACGTGAATCACCATCTATCTCGCGAATCTTTATGCATGCCGTGACCCATCATGTATGTCGTGACCCATCATGTATATCGTGACTCTTCAAGTACGTCGAGAATCAACATCTATGTCGTGAATCACCATATACGTCATGAATCACCATATATGTCATGAATCACCATATACGTCATGAATCACCATTTATGTTGTGAATCATCGTCGTGGAACATTAAGTATGTAAGCACCGCTGCGATTTAAAAAAAATTACTAACATTAAGGGAAACATGGTTGGGCTGCCGATAAAATTTGACTTATTGCTTACGGTTTAAAATAGTATTTATGTCCTTTCTATCAAATCGTGGGGATTCAAACCTTAGACCTGCTGATTCTGCTTTAAAAATTATGCACACGTTTTGTAAATAAACAGCGTGCGCCAGTGTGAGGTACAAAACGCATCAAAGTATAGTTATTATTAAGTCTTCATACTCTGAATAACTACATCAAACTTTGACAATGCTAAGATTTGAAAACATTATCATGAATATGATGTATTGCTACTGTTGACAGTAGATATTAAAATATCAATAAGCAGCGTTCTAATCGTTATCATAAAACTGCAACCCGGTAAAGAGCGACATCATGTAAGAAACTTGCATTTGAAATGGAAATCCATTTCTGATATCATGAGCTATTTAACTCTACACCTAGGAACCGGGAGGTGTGACATTTAAGTCTCCAAAATCATCTTTTTCAAAAATCAAGTGCCTGATATTCTGCTCGCACAGGGTGGGTGTAACATATTCCCACCATCGACCCCACCCACAATCCAGATGACTAAGCAAAACTTTCTCAGTTAGTTCTTCATTCTATTATACCCGTACTGAAAATAAAAATGAAACATTGTGCAGTAGTCTGCAGTAGGGAGAAGCAAATGACGCTTGCTATGCCATCGCAATGGTTCCCTAAGAAACTACTCTGGTAGCTAAGACAGCTAGAAACATGAAGTGTGATCACAAACTACAACAAACTATTCAAGACTCAAACACTCAAAGAACGACTTCTTTTGTTATCATTTTATGGTTGATTAAAATGGCAAGGTTACATTATGTGCAAAATGTCACTTCCTATAGAACTCTGAGCAACACTGGATAACATTTTTAGGATGTTGCAGCTTTTTACCTAGAATTAGGTCATACAGGGAAAGGTTCTGATAGTCTTACAAACACAAATTAAGTCAATGTCATAACGCCCATTGAAAAATTGCTAATGCAAAGAAAAATGGTGAGGAAACGACGTAGGGGAACAAAGTGGAATGACAATATCAAGCCACTCACTAAGAGAAATGTTTACGAATTAAACAAAGACACCCAAAGCAGGGCTGAATGGAGGCGGCAAATTCATAAGATCACCACGGGTCGAACGACCTGAACAATAAGACAATAATGCCCATAATAACAACTTCATTTTTGCACAT
This sequence comes from Carybdea cf. marsupialis auct. non (Linnaeus, 1758), assembly GCA_010016065.2. Classification (NCBI taxonomy): domain Eukaryota; kingdom Metazoa; phylum Cnidaria; class Cubozoa; order Carybdeida; family Carybdeidae; genus Carybdea; species Carybdea cf. marsupialis auct. non (Linnaeus, 1758). The sequence goes on from JAAAKL020009260.1 coordinate 8,286, forward strand.
CTTTCTTCGATCCTTCAAAGCTCTTCGCCTTAGCATAGGCAGGTAACTCGAGACAAGCACTTATTTACATCCCGTGCTTCATTTTCAACTATACGCAAAACCAATAACAGGTACTATGTGCAATGGTTTTCCTATTAGAATCATTACTGAGACAAATCTGTTCTTGACGTAGCTATTTTTGAGAATTTACGAATTTTGTAGAAATTGTAGAAGAAAGAATATGTACTCCGTAACTGAGAAGGCTAATAACGAGATGAGAGAGGAATTAAAAAAGAACCATGCCAAGTGATAAGGTTGTTGCTTCTGCTGATTCCTATTTTCATGACACCAGTGATGCAGGGGGAAAAATAACGCCATGACAATAAAAGTATTCATGATGCTTCGTGATGATGATGGTATTGATGACGCCACAGCTGTTGATGCTAACAAAGACGACGACAGTGACAGTGATTTGAGGTGGAGAGAAACGGTGGTGCAGACTAGGGGGTTGGCAGTTGAGATGAGGAGACTGGTGTGGAGATGAGGAGAGTTGTGTGGAGAAGAGGAGAGTTGTGTGGAAATGAGTAGAGTGGTGGTAGATATGAGAGAGGTGGTACTGCAAAAGAAGGAAGAGGTAGCTGAGATAACGGGAGTGGTGTAGCAATGAGTGGAGTGGTGGTGGAGATGAGCGGAGTGGTGCTGACGAAGTGAGTGGTTGTGGAAATGGGGGAAGTGGTGGCGCAAATTAGAGAAATAGTGGTGGAGAAGAGGACAGTTGAGGTGGAGATGAGAACAGTTGAGGTGAAGACGAGGAAAATGTAGGTGGGGATGAGTGGAATAGCGATGGAAGTGGGAAAAGACCTAGAAGGAAACTGATTCCATCGTGGGCTATAGATACGGCATAACAACACCACATTTACATAAAGAGACCATGGTGCTCTCACAAGCCTAAAGAATATAAAACATATTTAACTGAGTATAAATGATAGTAACTATATTGACAAGCTTGGTTATAGGTTTGTTCGACAACTTTGCTTTGGCTAGATATAACAACAGACAAAAATTCCTCCCAACTGCTCATGACGTAATGGCGCCTTTGTCTTGGCACAGAATCAGTTTACTCACATTACTGTCCTCCCGTTCTGTCTTTAAAAATCTCCAACGGAGTAAAAATTGGAAGGCACACCTATATGTATTTTTTCTGTAATGATTTGCACCAAAGTGAGATCATATTTCTCAACCTTACAAATGCTCCTTACAGTGAAAACTGCATACCCTACCAATCATCATTGTACATACAACTCTGTGTAGAATCGCGTATATTCTTTCCCATTTAGACCATCAACAATCAATCAGCCACTAATACCTTTATTCAAATCGTTGTGGTACTTGGCCCTACTCTAGCGTTTACCAGCAGGGTGGTGAAATGACGCCAAACTAATTCTGACTTTCCACAACAATTAAAGTGTTTAGAAGATGTCTTCCTGCGAAAGGTTGCGTACATCCATTAACACTACTTCACATAAGCTCTACGTTCCTTGGTCCCTCTATTTCTATCATGGTTTGGTGTATGCCACATGTTGATTACTTCTACACCTTAACAAATACCTTTCACTATTAATTGGCAAAAAGATTTAGCTCCTATCATTGTATTTTACCACACGCGAACCTTTTCTTGTTCTGGATTCAGCGACACACTCAACCTTTTGATAACCTGTTAGGTTTGGTCATAACGTTAAGCAACACCAGTAATTCGATTCGTGCGTTTTGGTTTCGTTGATATACCAAAACCATAAAGGATTCAAAATATAACTTTGCTCAGTAATTTCGAACCTCCCTATTGAGTATAGCTGTTTAAATCTATTTGTCTCTTCGCTGTATCATCAATAGTAGGGAACAGTCAGAGCTGGTTGGATGTGTTTAATAATAAAAACAATTTTACCAGGTATATACACGAACAGCAGGCACGTTCTAAATCCATTTGATGGATCGTCCTCTCTTTGTAAGATTATAGTGTCGGCATACAGTACAACGAAGGAGACAGTTATTATACACTTCAACGAAGATATAAAGATAAGATCAAGAACTTAAATCCCGGGGGAGATCCTGCAGGTGGCTTAAGAGACCACTCTTTGATCGGAGCCTCAAAGTTACCTGTTTATTTTACATATAATATATGAAAACAACATATACAAATGATATATGTACATAAACCTCACCACAATGAATGTTTTTCATGTGAAACATATATGATAATCCCTTTATTATTTCGTATATAATCGGAACCATATAACTATCCTGCATGTAGTAACCGCATTGCTCTTAGAAAATATCTAATCGAGTTAGTCTAGTGTTAAATATTTTGGAGTGAAAATAATGAAGTCAAATTACTTTGACTGGGAATATGGGGTATATGTAAGGAATTATACATTATGTGTTAATGTACAAACATACATTACATGCATGTTTATATATGCATTCGCAAGTAATGTATGGTATAGTGAACATACGTACACTATAGCAGTACACAAATGCGATATAATGATACAAATGGTATTTGCTGAACAGTATTATTCCACTCATGAATATTTATTTCTACACAGGAATAATTTACACAAGATAAAAGATCTTGTTAGTAAGAAGTTAAAATAAAATGACTTCCTTGTATATCACAGGGAATGGGACACCGCATATTGTATATCTAGTGCTATAGTTAAACACAGCCAACCTCCATACACAACTACACATCACTACTCAGAAGCCTAAAAAGCGTTGGGTCTTTGGCACAGCCTCGAACCTGTAGAACCTCGTTGTGATTGTCGCATATTTGGCATACCTGTACCACATATCTCAAGTTGCCAGTTTATTGTAGGAAGGACTGTTAATCAAAGAGACGCCTCCGAAAAAAGAAGATTATCCTGATAGGTGATTTCCCTTCCATCGTTGGTCGATGTAGTAATCGCCTCCTTGTAAAGTAAAGCAAGTAGTAGCAATGCACTTTGTCAAACTTCTTATGAAGTGAACAGCAACCAAGTTGTTAACCTGTTTGTCAGTGTGACCATACGAGCCTTAAAAGCGCGGAAATCTCCATACCTTTAGACCTCCCTGCTCATAACAAGCCTAACAGATGTTTTTTCAATCTGACCTTTATTTGATTGTCTTCATACTCTTTAGTAAAGAATAACTTGGCTTTCCCCTACAGATGAAAAGTTTCAGTGCAAAGATGATTAATTGACTTACTACACAGATCATGGCATAATGGGTAGATTAAGAGAACGAGAACTTATTGGGTAAAGTCAAGTCCATTTGTTCCAAAATGAGGTTCCACAGCGTTTCTTCTACAAAATACGATTTCTATATCAGATATTGCTGCAAAGATAATAAGACAGAATCTGGGCTCGTCAAGGGGAATTGACTTACAGAAAACAACAGTGGAGAAATGCTTATACATTTTCGATACGAACTTGATGGATTATCACCTTCGGGACTCATTCTCATTGCTCCTACAGCGTTGTAAGTCTGCATTCAGACGATGTTGTACTCGAATTTAAAGGAATGTTAAAACTCATAGAATGTTGGTATTGAAATGAACAATGCTCGTACGTACACTCTTCTAGGTCTGTACTGGCAAAGATCTTAATCGTATGGCGAATACGGATTGCGATTTAAGTATGGCTTGAATTCTACATTTAGACCCTGTATTGTGACCCCTGCCGGCGTGTACAATGATGGCTTGACAATGTCACGAATTCATTAAATCTGACTGCAAACGAACGATCATGGGATATCAGTGACTGCTTACTTGTTGAGTTCTGACGCCTCAGAGTGGTAATCGAAAGCATAGGAAGATTTCAATATCAACAACATCCAAGTTTCGTGGTGTAACTCGAGCTTATTACATCCAGATAAAGAGCAGCTAACTCGACCATACGACGTCTACGTAATAAAATAAATGTTGTTTGTTTTGAACATAGGAAAGATTTACTTAGCATTTGGTTAAGATTAATGTGTCCCGGAAAGCAATCAGAGAGTCAGTGTTTAATTTAAACTTCATAAAATGGAAATCGAGACGTATCGCATATGGCAAGAGCGGGAAGCACTGGTAAAAAGATTCGGTAAGTCATCTTCGTCTTGACTCTGTTACCGTGTGTTTACTATTAGAAGAACTTGGTTTTCAGTATGTTCGAGATCAATTCCATTACACCCCAATGTCCTGCCATCAACAGTTAAGCAAAGAAACTGAGAATAGAGTCTTATCTCACAAGCAATGTGTCCGCGTTTCTTGAAAATGGGGCTAATACAGTATTGGTTTATGTCTAACTAATTATAAGATACGTAACCAAAATATATTTAATTTGTAGCTATTACTTAACATCTGTTGATCGCTTTCCATCGAGGGTGGTAATAGTTGTTTGTCCTACTTCAGTTTGCGCTCGATCAATTCGGCTGGCAGTCATAAATCTACATCTCACGTGTTACTTCTCTAGTACCAACGATAGGGCCTAACGAAGCGGTCGACTCCAGTAAGCATGATTACCATGCTCTGCAGTGACTTGTTTTCTACGTCTAAACCCCTGAGCCTCTGCCATGGTGCCCATTATGAGAAACAACACCCAAGATGTCAAAGTATGAGCAGGTGATGGAAACATCAATATTCACACGGTTGATCATTCTATATCAGCTGGTTCACTACAATCATATATATATATATATATATATATATATATATAAAAGCATGTATTAGTAGAACATATTGAGTGAACATAGAAACAAAACATTAACAATAAGACTGTGACTATTGATAAATGTAATTAACGGTACGATCTCCAAGCAGAAAATCAAACAATTATAAGACCGCAGGAAAAATTTAAAACAAACATTTTCTAACAGCAACAACGAAGTCTTAAAAACAGTAACAGTATCCAGTATGTTATATAAAGTTACCTTCAACCCATTTCCTTGTAATAAGCGCAGGAGCAGTAGTGTGATTTTTGGTACGCCTTAGAAAACAAAACAAGAGACCAGAACAGGAAAATATTTCAAAGAGTGATAAACAACTAGAAATGAACTAATAGCAGGACAAATATTTTTGTCTATAAATCACAACTTATTCAAAGGTCACGCTCTATTTGGTGATCTTGGTATGACGAAATAAATTGTCTGCATTGTATAGAAAGTAAACACAGCCGTACAAATATTTTTTGTGCTTGAAAACGTCTCATAAATAAGATACAGGCAAACATAGCCATCATCGTTAATCTAATTAAATCAGTGGCTTGCTTCAGATGCTCCGTCTTTGATTCCCTCTCTGTCTCAATACACCGAGTCAAATTTACAACAACCTGGGTTTACAAACACCACAACAATGCTACGGTATTCTCTCTTGTGCTGCACTGGAGCCCTATGTTCATTGCGCACTACCAACACCTCCTAAAAGAACGTAGGTTTGTTGGTATGTTTACTTGTATCGTCTCCTCTGAATGCTACATGTATCTGAAAAACTAGACGAAGATTAAGCAAAGACAGCTTCTCTTCTCAACAACGATGGCCATGTGCACTGACACTTCATCCGCTAGGGCACTGATCATTCGTATCCAAGGAGATCTTATTCTTTGAACTTCCATCCCCTCCCAACCCACTTTGATATTTATAAAGAGCGAGGCCCTATGTCTGCCCAACATTGCATCGTTAAGGTGGTTCTAGTAGTTCCATAAAGCTCAAGTTCCACAACTGAGATATACGCAAGTCCCCAGATACACAGTTTAAAAACTACTGTCTACGGGTGGGACACTTCAACAGTTGCCCCTCGTGGAGATGATTCAAAAATATACGTAATCTAAGTATAAGACATAGCAGGTGCCCCGATCAGCTCAAGTCTGCATTGTAGCAAAACAAAACGTGACTTTAAAGTCAGCGTATCATAACATTTGAGGGTTGATCACAGTTTATAGGTAAAGGACCAGTAACTCTAGTGGGTCAGTGATCCAAGAGCGGTTGTTGGCATCACCTATCTGTATTTTATCATTTAGATCTGCATCGCACTTTAACAGATATAAAATCAAATTCATGCTTTGAAGTTGGTATATTTCGGACATGCACACTAGCAATTCTCACCTTCAACGGCGTAACGTATTGTCACTTTATGTAATTTAAGGGCAACTAAAAGAAAATGCTTAAAACCTCGTCCTAGAGCATCTTTGCTTCTATCATGCTAATAGACAGGTCGTCAAGCACTGTCTTCATCTCTTCTATAAAGTGCACAGGTGTGTTTGCGTGTTGAGTAACAAATACTTTGCTCTAATGACTTACACCCATTGATAAAGAACACAAGAAAACATCCCTTTGGATTATCAAATGCATTGAGTTGAGTTCTACAGCATCATGCTAGCGTTCGTTCTCTCCACATTCATTACTCAAATTCCTGGTAGCAGCATTACCGTAGAGTTATAATTCTCGAATTGATCGGTCATGTTCGTGTATTGGTATCTGAAAATTCAATTTGCAATATAATCAGGGAAGGGGGTAGGAATTGAGACTGATCTACTTCAATCCGCATTCTTAGAAAAAGTGTTGTTAAGAGCAAAGGGCATACAAAAAATGCAAAGTTTGCAAATCCGGTTGTGTGTTGCCTCGCGAGTAGGAAAGACATAACTGCAGTGGCAGAGCAGCCCTGTTACATGGAAACGAATACTTAACAAAGAAGATACCGAAACCTTAAGAAAGATGTCAATTTGATACCTCTAATTTGTATTCATGCGCATAAGAAGACGTGGGCTTCTTGATATTTTAAGTTTATGGAAATAAATATATATTTATATATATGTATATACATATGTATATTTATCTATATGCACGGGTTATATGATTGGGTATTTCGCTCCCTAGCTTACGTTGGGTTGAGCACTCTCTGCTTGAGACGGTACCATTGCTGTTGCTTTATGCATTGCTCACTGTGCTTGCGCAGTTTGAGC